>JAHWFP010018706.1:0-24447 GCA_023313725.1 Lithobius niger
AGAGCCTGATGATGATCTTAGCATTGCTGTCGAAAATTAGGAAGATTGTGTGAGAGTCTTCTTATGAAACTGTGCGGAGATGGAAGGTGACATTTTTTAAAACATCTTTCAAGTACCGCAGGACATACAATTTTGCTTTTAGCAATCTTTTGCAACTAAAACTAAGTGAATAAAGTTACTGTTATTTTTAATCATGAAAGACGTTACGTTTTTCACTGGTTACTGCCTTCTTGTGCTAAAATTTGAATAACACTATTTGCTCATTAAAATAATGACAAACGTATTCGTAAAAAAATATTTTTGGCATAATAAACGCCAATAAACCGCAATTTTGTGACAAGGCAGGGGAAAATAGCACACTTGTTCAAGCTGTTCATATTGATTATTATCTTTCCAATAAACTGTACTTTAAATGATATAACGTCTTTGCCATCTATAATTCTGAATAGTGCGTGCACTGTAGAAGTTCCGCAATTAGGGGTGGTGCAAAGGGTGCATGGCACTCGGGCCCAGGAGGCACAGGGGCCCGAAAATCAAGATTCAGGGGCCCAAATGAGACAAAATTCACTACATTTCGATTGGGATTTGGAGTCTTTTGCCGCTAAATTTGTTTACTTGTTGAAGAGAAGATCAACTCTTTTGTCCTTGCACCCCTCCTTGGAAAAAGCTAGTTGGGGCACTGCACTGGAGGGGAGGAGGGGGTGGAGAACCATATATCCCTGCAAGTCGAACAGTAAACTGGGAAATTTTAAGTCCTTCGGTTTTTATTTTGTTTGCTTTGTTTCAAGTAGAGGTAATTAACACTTTTTATAGCACGATATGTTAGGATACATGATGAGTCGATCGTAAACTGAAAGTGGAGGTACGAGGCTAACACATTAATCCGATAAAATACCGCTCATTCATTAATCTGATAAAATACCGCTCATTCATTAATCTGATAAAATACGGCTCATTCGTTAATCTGATAAAATGCCGCATCGTGTGCTAATTTTATTGGTGTTAAGGAGGCGTGACTGGCTGGTGGTTGCCGTTTGCTGGCTTCCCATTGGTTAATAATCGTTAGAAAATCATAAAAGTATATCCCCAAGGCAAAACCTTTAACGAAATACTGAGTGGTTCATAGGAATAACGAAATAAAAACATTTTTAAAACGAAGTGTATTACTTCGAACCATGCCAGCCAAGATTTAAGTTAGGGGTTTGAATAACATCTCTGTAATGTGTGGTGCAGTGGCAACTCGGACCACTGCACTGTGACTGAGGTTGGCGCTAATGACCAAGTTGTCGACGCGCCATTAAGCCTCAATCCCCCCCCCCATGCCAGCCAGCCAGTAGCACTCTGTGTGCTGCGCGTATATTAAACGTACAGTATTTTTCTGATCATATGAACTACACTCATCAATTTTGAAGTGCAACTTTGCAAAGTTTAATATGAATAAGGGTGCAGTTGTCATTAAAACTAATTAATAATCAATAATACCAAAGGTAAAGAAAATGTTAATGAACAGATAGCTAGCATTTAAGACTAGACTTTTAAGAGATAACAAGAACTATGTGGTGTAAACAACCAAGAAAGTGAAAATGCCAGACAATAATAATAATGTTTCGGACTTATTACTAAGTATATTAAATACAATATTTCCTTAAAATGGCAAACATTCATTTTTAGTAGTAATATCATGCGAGCGTAATTTTTTATCGATAAAATTTTCTCAACCAAAAGTTCGGGCACATTTATGCAATGACTCGCCATTGCATTCTCGCAGCTAGAAGCTTGGAATCATCTGAAATTCCAACATGGTGGCGGTTTTAACTCTGCCGACTCGCAACGAAAACAGTCAATAATGTGGGTTCAGAAGGACTGGGAAAATTGTTTAGTAGGAGGAATTCTTTATCTTATTGTCACGGATTACAAAATTGCAAGCATTTACTTAAAACAATGTCGGATGTACATTATCCACGTACCGTTGTTACCATGACGACAACACCTTTGCCGAGAATGAAAAGGCGAGTTGTTGCATAAATGTGCTCTTACATTCCGAAGATTGAGCGAGACTTACCTTGGGCGAATAGACGGCACACTATTATGAGAAAAAAGAAAAAGAAATAGTCGAGTTGATTTTTGCGTATTACAGCCATGTATTTTGCCAGCTGCACTATCGTTGGGAGAGGGACCCTGGCTACGTGACCCAGCCGAGTGTCAAAGCTATTTACTTGTTTTCAGCAGTGATATAAAGTTCACATAAACACATACAAGGAGGGAAATGTGACTAGCAACTTGTTTCTTGGCCTGCACATAGAAATAATACAATCAAAACAATAAATCAAAAGGTAAAGGATTAACAAAGCACACAGCCAGCATTAAAAACTTGCCTTGTAAGAAAGAATGCAAGACGTATTAATCTTAGAAATAAAGAAAATACAACTGCTTTGAGTACCCGTTAGCAAGATGTCCTGGGTTTAAGTTCCAGTTAGGGCAGTTGCCCGTATTTCTTCCTTGGATTAGTGATCTTTACACGCAAGACCACTCCTCTAACTTGGTAGTTTGTGGGAGGGACAAAACAAATCAATTTTTTTTTTCTTATTATAATACTTATTTTGAAGTATCTACTTTATAAATTTGAACGATTTACGTTGTTTAATCCACTGAATTTGCCAAAGAAAAATTGGTTTTTATAGGCTACTTTGTACTAGTGCGAATATTTTTTACAATTTTTAAACGTGTGTAGCCAAAAATTAGGTTTTTTTGACTTTAGGTACCATTTTCTACAAAACTACTGCACAGAAAAATCTTGATTTTTTTGCAGGGAGCTTCCATAGGCAGTTCTGTATACAAAACCTACTACAATTATGGTTTTCCATGGAACACTCAAGTTTTTAGAATTATAATATACAATAATAGCGTCATTAATTAAATATGTAAATGTGAATAAATTTTTTCCTAAACTATTTGCATGACTTAAATAATTCTAGTGAAATCCTTACACAATGATATGTTTTATAACCCTACCAAGTTTCAAAGCTGTAGTTGTAACAGATTTATTTATAATGGTACCTGAAGTAGTGACATTTCCCTCATAAGAAATACATGTGACTACAAAGTTACCTTAAATGCTGTCTCCTTTGTTAATGCTAAAAGTAATTACTGGCTTATCCGAATCCATCAGTTTTATCCTTGGGTACTTTGTGGGAGTTACTGAATCACTGTTGTATAATTTCTTTCGAAAAATTTCCTCTAACAAGTTCTTTACGTCTTTTACAGATTATTATCGCTGGAAAGCATATGAATGTGAACTCTGCCAGCAGCGCTTCACGAATCAGTATAACTTACGTGCGCACAGCAATATTCACACAGGACGTTTTAAGTGTGAAACTTGTGGAAAATGCTGGTGTTCTCAGAAGGATTTGTCGAATCACAGTCTCACACACGTGCCATTAAAAGAAAGAAGACTCTGGCCCTGTGATATTTGTGGACATAATTTTAGTACCCTTCCGAGTTTGGCGCAGCACGTCAAATGATTGCATCAGAGTTAAAAAAGAGTTGAAAAGGAATTATCGAGAATTGATTTCACAAAATTAGAAAGAGCTGTGTTCACTCTTGTTTATTAACAGTGTGGATTATCCTTTTTTTTTCATTACGCACGAAAATAAAAAGTAACTTGGTGTTCTGTTTTTTTTTTTTTTGCCTTCGAATATCTGAAACATAAAAAGGGAAAAATTACACCCATTCCTTTGTTGGTTTAGGCCCTAGGGCCGGGATGGCGAACCTATGGCACGCGTGCCAAAGGTGGCATGCAGAGGCTTTTCTAGTGGCAAGCGAGCCTTTCGAAAAAATAGTGCCAAATGGTATAATTTTCCCTAACAAAATAAACAAACGTATTAAATGTTGTTACAGCACGGTAGCTTTGACTTGCTTTCTTCCCCTTCTCTTTACGAACAATCGGAGCAGTCCAATGCTCATGTGACGTAATGACGTTTAGCTTGAGCGAAATGCGAGACTGACTGGCATTGTCAGAACTGCTTGCATGCGGTTGTTGGTTGTTGGTGTAGATTTATTGTTGCATTGTTTTGTTAGTTTGTTTGTTTGGTTTTGTAGTTTCTTCAGAGCGCTTGGCTAAGGGCCACAGCTCTAATAAAATTCAAATTCAAATTCAAATGCGGTATATAGGGCAGTGACACGACGTAGTATTATTGTATATAACTCTATGCTGGAGCCTTAATGGGTTAGCCGCAAGGGGCACTGCAGAGAGAAACAGAAGGACGTCATACTGAAGCCGATGCTGTGAAGAGTGATTTCTTAGACCTAAGACGCGCGATTTTTGTTGTTGGAGAAAACAACGTTATTTTAAGCCTAAGAAATCCGCTCTTCCGTTGTTTTTCCCTCCATTTTTATGTAACACCTTGTAGTTATGCCCTCCAAAACCTATACTGGTGCCAATATGGCGGCAAATGTCGCTGCTCTATAGCATGTACAAGAATTGAATGACTAATAATTAAAGAAATTAGACAAGAGAGAAGCTTTTGTCAAATTTTTTTAATTATTCAACATTCAAAAACAAAAGAAAATAGTACCCAAAAGCAGTTCAACTTATATTTCATTGTTGGAACGAACTTCTTTGCGACTTTGCCGCCGTGAAAAAGTTAGCGTTTGCATTATTAGCGACATCTGAATCCAGCTACTATTGCGAACAAGTAGACTCACGTATGAACACTATCTATATTCGACCCACCCCTGGAAGACAATAGCAAGACAGGCATCAAAATGAAGCTATACGAACCGCGCATCTAAAAATTAGCCTATGAGAAACAAGAACAGAAATCGCACGACTGCGCACGCCTGCATGTTTTGTAAGCTAATTTTATCATTATTGGCACTTTTGTAAAGAAAGGTTCGCCATCCCTGCTATAGAATGTTCCACGAAGAGACCGCAACCGGTCTGCACGCCTGATGTCACGTATCCTTCCGCCATTCTGCCACATTTCGTCAATGCGAAAATTATCTTTTCTTTTTTTTACCCGTTAAATTTCATGTTGTTATTGCGCCACAAAGTAATTATATCTTCGGCGTTCAGTGAACACCGAGTTGCGCAGTCGTGGTGCGACCATGCGCGACACATTATTGGTTTCGAAACGCAGAGCAAGTCGAAATTGTTGTTCAATTCAACGTTTTGTTCACCGGATCAATCTTGCGTTTTCATAGGCTATGAGAAAATTAGGCTGCTAGAGCATCCTATTTCAAGGTTCGTACGTCCTCACCTAAACTAATTTCCAGACCTTTTCCAATCTTTTCTTGGTTTGGTAGTTCCATTTTTCACGCCATTTTTCACTCGGTGTTTTTCCAATTTTGCACGCCTTTGCATACCAAATTTAATGCTGCTACGCTTTTTTTTAGGAGGGGAGGGGAGGGGGGTTATCTTACAATCTGATCAATTTCAAGGAACTCTCTTTCAATCGGTTGCGAAAGAGAAAATTAATCCTGGGTCGTAGCTACAACTTTTTTGAGTTTGTATTTACAATAACGAAAACTTCGTGGCTACAAATATTTCGTTCATAAAATTTCCAGATATGAGTCATTGAAAAATTACGATGCGAGAAAATTATAGGCTTTTCCAGCCCAGCGTTGACAACTGCTCACAATTTCATGCTTTCCAAGGTTCGGACAAAAGGCATAACCAGACTTTTTGCGGGTCCACTTCCGCAGAAGCTCCGAGCATGATGGCCGACCTATCTAGATTCCGGTGCGTGAAGGTTAGACGGCTAAGTTTTTGGTTGCGTTTTCAGATGTTATGTAGTTAGCCGCAGCGAGCGCGACAGCACGAGCGAGGCTCTTAATTTGGAAAAAAACTGACATCATTTTCGTGAACGGCGACCTTGATTTACCTTTTACACCAATGGCGATAGTAAGACCTTCCACATATACAGATCGATGGTGGACGATCTTGGAGCCGCTGTGGAGGTGGTTCCCTTTTTTCAGTTTTTTCATCTAGCGTACGAGCCCTCCTAATTTAAAATTCATAATATTTTAGGTCAGTAGTTTTAAGTTCTAAATCACCCATGGTATCGGCGAGATTGTTTGCGTGAGTTAGGGAGGATTTATGCAACGTGTAATGGCCGACCGCTATGTGCTACGCAACCGTTATTTATTTCCCATTGGTTTCCAGTTTCTACCAATACATAAACAATTTAATGTATTATAAGTAACAAGAAGAGTAAAGAACAAAGTGCAACAGTAATTTTAAACATTGCAACAGCATTGTTGACCTTTCTCGCTATTTCCAAAATTTGCTATTCTCGCACATTCTAGCAGTTGATCAGACAACGGTAGAATAAATAGCTGCTCGCAGCGAGAATTCAAAATCCATTATGTCATGTCGGCCATTTCGGGGTTATCGAATCGTAAACAAACCATCGAATGGCTGGCACTAAAAACAGTCCGTCGTGTTGTACTGCATTACAAATTATTTACTTGTCATAAATTGACGCTGTCATGCCGGACACATCGTACGTCGTGTCGTAGAGATCTCTCCAGAAGCGATGCGTTACTACGTGCCTACAAGGTCAAAATTGCTGCAGCTATGACTAAGTAAATTTAAACAACTGCCCAATATCCATATTCTTCATATAAGGCCATCGACACTGATGGCTTTGCCGACTCCTCCTTCAAAGATCAGTAACTTCTTAACTACCTGTTGTCATGTATGCATTTTTACCTTATAGGCTGACCTACAATGCGCACCAAGCAACTCTTTTAGCATGCTTCTCTCCACTGTGTATCGAAGATCTCCTTACACTATACACTGTCATGCACCATCAGCAATAGTGTACTGCGTCATGCACTATCAGTATCAGCGTTGTTGTCTATATCACATCAAAAATCAAAACTGGTAAAAGGGGCCGCCAAGTTCCAAACGGTTCGGCCTTTCAAAGGAGTGATATCAACACACCAAAACATTCGCCAAGTTAATCGCACCGCTTAATAGTTCGAAGGTTAAACGAAAACTAGAACATTGCTACTTTCGGTAGCAATGTTCAAGTTTTCATTTAGCGTCCAAAGTATTATTCGGTGCATTTTAAGTTGGCGAATGTTTTGGTGTGTTGATGTCACTCCTTTGAAGGGCCGAACCTTTCGGAAGTTGGCGGCCCCTTTTACCAGTTTTGGTTTTTGATATGATATCAGTCCTTTTTTTTTTTAAGTTGTATTACCGTCTATTTATCAGCAACAATCAATCTTTTAACAATAGGATGCCTTTAACAATTAGAAATGGCCGTGCTGTCTCGTTGCTGTTTGGATTTTGGCTCTTGGCCCATTTTGTCACCCTGATGGTTCCTCAACCCCATGTCCGATTCCGGATTTTAATTTTTTTGATAAACTTTGCCCAGACTCTCGTGTTACTGCATGCAAAGTTTGGTTTGGATGGTTTTCACATGATGCGCCGTCTAAGATTACATTGGAGTGTGATCACAGCGGATTTACGCTCCCCCCAAAAAATTTACTCCCTCCTTAATCAGGCTGCAATTAGGCCACGCGTTCGTGTGGCTTTTCCTCTGGATTAAAAAAAAAAAAGAAAGACCGTTTTAAGAGTCGTCTATATTCAGTTTTAACGAGTTTCGAGGCAGACGCCTGTTGCCAAGATGAATTTGTTGATTGTACGTTTACGAAACGAAACGCTTCACGCTCACGGAAATCTCAGACTAAACAAGATTTTGTAAAAACCCTAACCAGACCAAACTAAACTTGTAAAAATAAACCGTGGCACACGCTCAAAGTACGAGGATAAGCCAAGTTTCCTAACTGTTTAGTCTACGATTTTACCATTTCTTAACTAGAGTGTGTACTGACGAATTGTGTACCTAACTGACTATCCCATCACTGATATTAGAAAACAAAAACGAACACGTCTGACGCTTAAGGTATAAGGTTTAACTGATCCGACGTCAAAACAGCGAAGGAACACAAAATCAACTTTCTTGTAAGGTTTCATATACCCGGTGTTCCTGTACTGTTTAGTCCACGTGAAACCTTACTGCTCTGTTTTTATTTTACAGCACGATAGGTCAGAAGTCCAGATCTCCAATGTGACAATTCTGAAATTGATAAAAGTTGGTACGTGTGTTGCCCAAGTTCCACAGAGAACATATACCAAATTTCATTGGAAAATGTTGAAAGACAGCATAAAAATTAAGCACCGAATTTCGGTTTTATCATGGGCGACCGAGATCATTGGAGGTCGATGGAGGCCATTTATCGTCCAAAAAAACTGTAAGAAGTGTGGAGTACACGAATTATTGTTAGTGGTGAAATTACAATACTTTTTTCCGTTTTCATTTTTCAAAAGTCTCCGTGTAACACGCAACTGGAGAGTTGCAACAATGTCCCGGAAAAATAAACTTTGGACACTTTCATCGGCATTGTTAGGCTACAGATTCATACACATTTCACCAGAAGTGTCCACTTTTAACTTACTGGGAGTTGATTGTTCTAATAGCGGCAGAACAGTTAAGTTAGTTTGTAGTGTTTGCATTTTGGATTTAGTTTTATACGGGGCGTACGACAGTGGGTCAAGGCTCGAGAATAAAGAATTTGAATTTGAAGTTGAACAGCCGGTATATCGCAGTGTGAAGAATACAAACCTATTTACGTTGCCTTTTGGACTTGAGCCATTGGCTTTTCCGTCCTGTATAATAAATTACAAACCAAAAACGTCAAGTGTGCCGTAAAAAAGGGGGATATATGATTGAATTTTCACTTGTTAAAATGAACACGGATAAAAATTGATGATTTTTAATTGAAATAATAAAATGTACAATTGAGAAAATTCCTTCTGTTTAAGTGCTGTTGTGCTTTACGTTTTAAATATATGATTGGTAAAGCACAACAGCACCTAAACAGATGGAATTTTCTCAATTGTACATTTTATTATTTCAATTAAAAATCATCAATTTTAATCCGTGTTCATTTTAACAAGTGAAAATTCTATCATATATCCCCCTTTTTTACGGCACACTTGACGTTTTTTGTTTGTAATCCGTGTACCTTTTTTTACAGCTATGGCGTCGCAGAGCAAAGCTTTATGCATGCAGTCGATTGTTGCTGGCCACTTTGAAACAATTCAACTCAGCTCTGAAAACGTGCATCTGCGAAATAAATGCGCTGTTCTATCGTTTCTAGCTGCCATTTTCGAGGCCGAAGCTTAGTTTGGTTTAAATGTATATCGTTTAGCTGAAACACGGCTTTCATTCATTCATTTATTAATCCAGAAGCCATGGTCCAAAACCGTACGCTCCTAACAACAAATGCTAAACACGAAAAAGAACCAGAGAACTGAACAACCAGAGGCTGCCACGGCTTTCACGATTATTTATTTGGAGCCGTGGCCCTAAGCCGAACGCCCCATCTAACATTATTCTTTCACGATAATTTAATCAGAGCCGTGGCCCGTAGCCGTACGCCCTATCTATCATGATACATACACATATCCAAAACACTTTTACAAACTCCTCCTATCACCACAGCTCACCACTGTTCACTGCAGCTCATCTCACACCTCCCGCCGCACTTTCTTCCCAACTCACCATCTATCGCACTCCATTTTACCACCACCACTTGTCTCCTTCCCTGCTCCACTCCATACACTGTTTCTTGCACCACATCCTACAGCACCATTCCTTGAAGCAGGTCCTGCATACTACCTCACACCAGGACTTGCACTAGCCCCTGATCACAACCTCTTGCTCTTCTCCTCGCTCAATGCCATGCCCCGCCTTGCCTTGCTGGAGGGCCCAGGAGGGGGACAGGAAACCACTAAATATCAAGGCCTGCCTCTCGACAGAACGCAGCTACTGCGTGCAACTTTACCACTGGGTTTTTGCCCTCTGTATGCGACAGCAGCTTCTGGATTGCCCCCAAATTCCTGATCCACACTGCTAAATGCCGACGGGCCCGTGCATACTTCTGGCAAACCAAAAGCACATGCTTCGGTGTTTCCTCCGTTCGGCAGAGAGAGCAGTTTGGCGTGCTTACCCACCCATACCGAAAGAGATGCGAACGAAGCCGGGTATGCCCAACCCTCAACCTGGAAACAATTTTTGCATCCTGGAAACTCAACTTGTCAATGCAGGACTTCGCCGCACAGATCGGGTGCAACCCATGGTACCCTCTGGCGACAGTAGCCCCGTCCCAGTCTCTCTGCCACTGTGAGAGCACCCACCGCCGTATAGCAGTCCGACGCATTTGGGGCGACAGTACCGGAATCACAATAGGACATTCTCCTGCAACCGCTTCACGCGCCACACCATCTGCCGCAACATTCCCTGCCACTCCGCTGTGTCCCTTTACCCAACGAAATTCCACTCTGCTCCTCCTGGAGACCTCCCAAAATTTCCACAGCACCGTGTAAACTACTGGGTCAGACACATCCAATTTCTCACACGCTCTCTGGAGAAGCATGTAACTGGCCAGGGAGTCTGTGTGCAGTGTGAACGAGGGTAGCTCCAGATCAATAACAACATCTAATGCTACCGAAAGTGCCAATAGCTCACAGACCAGACTCGATGTGACATTTTCCACAGACCGCTTCACAGCGATTTTCAACGATGGCACCACAATGCCTAAACCCCCTGTTAGAGTGTTCCAACAATACGAGGCATCACAGTAAACATCACAGTCCGTGGCGTTTGGCTCAAATATTTGCAGCAGCTCAGGGCACCAGATCCACGGGCTAAGCGGACGGGCTCTCGCAACCAGCAAGGGAGCAGGTGCCACTTGCCCCAACAGGGTGATCCCTGCCCCTGCCTCACCCAAGATACCTCTCGCCCTATCAGTCAACTTGCCATAATCATGCAAGATCCTCCCCACTGGATCCAGTGGTCCCCGGCTCAGGTTTCGTAAACACAACGCCACCAGGAGCTCCCTGGCCCTGTATTCGACAGGTTGCTCATTACACTCTACAGCCAAGGCACAAACAGGAGTGGAGGCAACACAGCCTGTAACTGCAGACAGACATTTATAACAACCTGCAGCACCTGCAAATGCCTCTTCGAAAAGGCTAGGAACGGCAGATGGTAGTCCATGACCGACCGCATAAAGGTTCTATACGCCGCAACAAGTGCCCCCCCGTGTAACACTCCTACCCATACACAGAGCACGCAGCACCCCTGTCCGCACTTGCAACTTTTCTTTCACACTTTTCACATTGAGCGACCAATCCAATGCCGCATCCAGAACCACGCCCAGGTATTTCACATGCGATGTAGGGCAGACCACCTGGTCATCCACACGCAATCGTATCTGGTCCACCGGCACTGTCGCATATCGCGCAAATACAACCACCTCTGTCTTAGCCGGAGCCAGAAGCAATCCCCGTTCGCTAAGCAGACCTTGGATGCAATTCAGGGTATCTTGCGCTTGCACAGTCATCAAATCCAACCTATCCCCCACAAACCAGACAGCAACATCATCCGCATAGAAGACGATATTGGCCGTCGCAGAGATCTGCACCAAAACCTCATTGATGGCTATAGCGATCAACGTCGGGCTCAGACAGCTTCCCTGTGGGAGCCCTCTGTCTGTGGTCTTTTCCTTTGACCAGTACCCATTGATCCTAGTCACAAAAGTCCTCTCACATAAAAGCGTAGCAATGGTGTTTACTAATCTCTCACCCACCCCCATATTCAACAGCGATACCTTAACCCAGGCTATGGACACAGTGTCGTAGGCTGCCTTGATGTCTAAGAAGACCGCCAAGACAACCTTGCCCTGTGTCCATGCTTCACGAATGCTAGTAAGCAGGAACAGTACTGCGTCCTGCGCACTGCGACCAGGACGGTAACCAAATTGCATCCCCGCTAGACGCTCATAATATTCGATGTGCCAGCTCAACCGGTTAATGACCATACGCTCATATACCTTCCGTATGCATAACAGCAGTGCAATGGGTCGATAATTGCTCACCTCAGACCTATTCGTCCCAGGTTTGTGCACAGGCACTAGAACCGTGAACAACCACGCTGGGGGGACAGGAGACCCACCCAGAATCTGCTGAAACAGAGTCAACAGCGACCGATGCTTATCTTCTGATAATTGCCGCAGGGTGTCGTACCCAACTCCATCAATGCCAACAGCACTTGACTCCCTGCACTTCGATAGGGCCGCCTTGAACTCTAAGAAATCCCAAGGAGCATCACTCGTATGAGACACCATGCCTGGGTTTGGAGCTGGTGGCGGAACACCCGCAGCCAGGCTGTACACACTCGCAAAGCGGGCATTAAAGGCATCAGCCATCTGCTCTTGCCGCAAGACAACCCGATTACTTATTGTGGCACTTGCACAATACACCCATTCCTGCACCACTTTGCCACTGCTCCGGCCCAAGGCTTTCCATGCTTGATGAAGCGAGTTTGACTTCGCAACAGCACTACAGAGCCTTTCTCCATACGCCGCTTTCTCTTGCCCTAAAATGTAATGCGTCTCTACTGAAACTCCCTGGTAAATTAACCACCGTTCCTCACTTGGGGCTCTGCGCCACTGCCGGTAACTCCTGCGCCTGTCTCTCACAGCAATAGTACACTTATGTGTCCACCACGCAGGCTGATTCGATGCAGGTGGACGCCGCAGCATGGCACGCTTCCATGCAGTAGCCCCAATCCATTCCCCAAAGACTCCATTGCAGACGTTTGGGCGCACACGTCTAGGAGCCACGCGAGTGCCGAGTACCGCCGCTGTACAACCGCTCCCCTTTCCCACTCTCTTACGCGGACACAGTGCCACTGGGAAGTGGTCACTGCCACGCAAGTCGTCGGAGACATCAAAAGTATATGCCACAGCCACACAACGCGAAAAGACAAAGAATTCCAGAACTGACTCCTGGACCCCAGCCTGCTGCCAGCGAACAAACGTCGGGGTACCATCCTGCATGATCTCTAAATCTTGCCCAGCGATACTGTCCGCCGTCCCCGTGCATCAACATGTAAAGAACCCCAATCATAATGATGACTGTTAAAATCCCCTCCCACAATTAGAGGCACCGGGAACTGCTTGAACTATTGAGACCAGTCACCAACAGATGGATTACCAGTGACATGGACAAACACTATCATAATCCATTGACATGACATAAACACGCGTATCGCTACCGCATCAACTCCCTGGACCCGCATTGCTATAGAAAATTTCGTGTATGGGACCGCCCATTGTACGAACACTCCCACCGTAACACCCGAGTAGACAAAATCCGCATTCCAGGTTGAGGCATCAAAGGCATGCATGCCATTTGCTTCTTGCACACCCACAATTTCTGCATGCTGCAATAGCATCTCAACTTCGCCCAATTTTCGCTGAATGCCACGTGCATTCCAAGAAACAATTTTATAAGCAGATTGAACTGCGAATTATGCTATAGGGCCCTAACTAAAGTCCCCCTTCGTTTCCTGTCCCTCTCCCGTCCCACTACAACTTACTATACTTTGGCTGTTGTCTACAAACGTAGTGGAGGAGCTATTAGAAAGTGAGCGCACATTATCAGACATCATTACAACTTGCTTCTGTGCACGTTCATCTTGCGGCAACAACACAGTCTCACCTGCCCTTCTCATGTCTACTGGATCTATTTCGATATCATCCACACTGCCTCTATCTTCATCATCAGTTTGTCCTATTGTGGAGCTCTTGTCTTGTGCTTCACAACATACCAAAGACGCTGATACCGCAGATTCACTGGACTTTTTCCGCCTGCGTTTTCGTTTCGGCGGCGGAGTAAGCCACGGTCCATCACTCACATTGCTCTGCTCCTCAAGCAACATACTTGTCTGATTATCTTCCACCTTCCACACTCTCACTATTCCGTCCGCAATCTTCATCTTCTAAATCTCTTTTTCGCCGCGATTCCACTTCATCCAAATCAACCGTGAAGCAAGGGGCACTGGTGCTTAAGGTAGGATGGCCCAGACTATTTTGAACCCCATCACTGCCACCCTGCTGTGGTTGCCGTTGCTGTTGCTGCTGCTGCTTCTGCTGCTTCTGAAGTTGCTGCTGTTGCTGCTGCTTCGGCTGACGTTGCTGCACAAGAATCTGTTGCTTGGGTTGCATACTGCAAGACACAGTACTATCTCCACCACTTACTCCCGGCCGCGACTGTTGCTGCTGAGGCTGCGCCGCTCGTTGCATCAATTTCGCTCGCGCAATGGCCTGGAGATGAGGGCACAGGTGCCGCGGGTCGTACCAGGCGTTGCACGTCACACAACTGGCTGACGCACGCACGACGATAGTGCACACGCATCGAACAACGCAAGCACTGAGGCGCTAGATCCTTGACTAAAATAAGCGTCGGGATGCCTTTCACTGACACAACGTCTGGCACATCTTCTATCGTAATGCCTTCTCTTAGGCGAAGCGTGATCTGACGCACTGTCGTTTCACACACAGCTCTGCCTCGCATCTGGAATTTTTCAAACGAATGACTCTCAAGAATAGCAATACGCGCTAAGCTTGCAGCAACTTCCTGCGGCGTAATCCCCCGTGAAACCAGTGGAGTTTGCTTGCAACGTTTGCTCATGCAAGTCAAACAGCTCCACCGGATAGCCATTAATGTCCAGCCGAGCTTTCAGCAATCTGAATTTCGCTGCCACAGACTTTAGCTCCACTTCGAATGCGTAGCCCACCCGCAGTGGGCCTACAGCAGCAATTTCTTCTTCACCCACCACACTTCCTACAGCCAGGTATATTTGTGCAATGGAGTAGAGACGACCTGCTGGGGGACAAATCATCACAACAGATTTTGGCATGTGTACATTCACCAGCCCCCCCTCCATACAGTTTTTCAGGGACTGCAAATGCCGCGATCGCTCATTAGTACGCCACTCCTCTTCAGCTCCCACATCTTCCACCTCACTTTCTCCCCAATTCATGTTTGGTTGCCCTGCTGCGGCCGTACTGAACAGTTTTACAGCCTGTACAGCTGCCTCTCTTCCACTCACTTTACTCTGGTCACTCCCTTGAGCTGATTGCATCCCCGCCACTGTCATGGTTACTCCGCCATCTTGCTTCGCATGCCTCGCCTCTGTTAGTCTTCCTTTCATGACCGTATCAACTCCATAGTCTCTTACCCGTCGTTCACTTATGCCACGCTTCTCTGCCACACGCATCACCTGTGCAAACACCTCCTCCGTTACCAACCCGAAGTTTATTTCACTGTCCGTTATCACCTTTTGTTTCCTCAGCTCCACAAGCAATGCATCCACATCGGCTGCCATTTTGCCCTTTCTTTCATTTCGCCCTTCAACAATCGACTTTTTAGCAAAGACATACCACGTACACGAAGAATGGATGTGGAGTTGGCAGAGTGGCATTGTTCCTTAATCACAATGGTTAAAACCATGTATAACAATCAAAATGATCGTTCAGGGACCTGTTAACTCCGGAATGGCTGGACCAATCGAAAAATGGTTTCTGTAAGGCTGAAGCCCAGGGAAATTTCTGGCTTAGATCATGTTTCAGATTTTAGGTAGGTACAGTAGTATTTTCTGAAACCGTGTCACACAAGAACAAAAACAACAACAAGAACAACAACACCAACAAGCAGTGAACAGTTTTCAAATTTTCATGTGGCTCCGTACTTACTCTTGCACGGAATTGCATAAAAGTTGGTATAAACTTGGGAAAAGTTGCTATCTACTATCTGGCCAAGTTTGGTCGAAATATATATTGAATAAAAACGGAGAAATTAATAGTTTTAGTTTTGCTGGAGAGAGGACTTCAATCATATATCGACATGGCTATCGCCGTGCATGATAAGTATTCTCAACCGTTTTCTGCTTTTTATTTCATTTCATTTTATTGAGCTTATGGATTCTAACACTGGATTCTGCTTTCCGCACTCTTGTAACAATGGAATAGTGTATGATCGCAACAATGGTTTTCGGGTGTGGGCGCTGGGAGAGCTCAGCACTCCTTATTTTTTTTTTTTTTTTTACATCTGACACAAACACGGCATAAACGCTAATAATACGAATTTCCTTTTGTAGTTTTATGAATGAAGATTAATTACACCCAGCAACCAAAAAAATAAAGCAGACTACGAAGCTTTCGTATTTAAGAATTATTAAAAGTCATAAGTACGCTGCACCTAAAAAAAAAAAAGAAAAATAAAAGACTACGAAATTTTCGTAATTCAAGAATTAAAATTAATCGCAACATTATACCCTTCTTGGAAATTTAACGTGGTACCCTGAAACGTTTGTTGTTATTGTTCATTGTCAAATGCGCTGCATTTATCTTGTTTTGTGGGTTTACGAACACTGCCTGTATAGGCCTTTTTTCTTTTCTTTTTTTTTTATATGCAAACGTTCTTCAGTCACGCTAACAAAACGATTGCCTTATTTTTTTTCACTCTGTTGCAGGTAACATACGTTTCTGCTTTCTTCATCACTTGACAAATCAAATAACTCCTCGAAAGATAACGTAGGCTACTGTGCACGCCACCATTGCTACGCCGCATTAACTGTCGTTAGCACCAGTGCAAATACAACAATACGTCAACGCGTTGTAACAATGATGGCTCGTGCAGAGAAGGCGAAAGCGGTTGAGAAATAGGATCTTGCCCTTTTCACTCACGATGAGTCCAACAACACCACGTTATTGTTAGATCTCAGCACTCGGAAAACCTCGGAAGCCTCCTTTAAGATGGCTGAGGATGTCGACAAGCTACTCTGCTATCTGGTGAGAAAGAAAGTTTTAAACTCCAGTGACATCAACACAGGAGTGGTTTCTGATGAGATTTTTAAAGTGGTGATGGATGAGGCCAATCTTAGAGGCATACCAGTAAAGAATGTGGAGAAGTTTGGCGTTGCAGCATCGAGTAACTTGGTGGTGAAGAAGCAAAATGGCGTCCTCAGTGATGAAGCTCAGAAGGATGTGAGAGAGCCTGCAACAGGCAAGTCCGTGGATATGGAAGCTGATAAGCGTGAAGCAGTCCAAACGGTGAAGAGATTATTCTCGTCTGCTGTTGTGGGCAGTGGCGATGAAGATGAGGACAGTGTATCTGTCTTTAGTGAGAGAGGAAATGGCCCAGTGACGACAAATCAGTCGCGTAAATTTGTGTCCCTTCAGAGACTTTACAGAGGAAGTCTTAAGTCGATTGATATGACTCGATCCCTGGTGCTATTGTGTTCTGATGCAGGCAAGCCCTATTCCTTAACTAAAGTCTATCGGAACGTGTCTGAAATAGTTGGAAGAGAGAGTGTAGAAGCAATTGGTGCCATGAGGACAGGGTGTGCGTTTGAAGTATCTCTGATGAATCCTGCAGCAAAGAAGAAACTGGCAGCTGCTAATCTTATGATAAATGGACAGGAAGTGGAGATTTATGACCTCCATGATCAAACTGTTGCTGCCCGGATACACTGGCTTCCGAGGGGTGTCTCTGAGCGAGACATAGCTACCGCATTCAATGAATTTGCGGTGATTATCTCCCATGAATTTGAAAAATTGATCTTCAGAGGTGAGCCGGTGTGTGACACTGGAGTCCGACTGGTTCACTTCAAGCTCAAGCCGTTTAAGACCATGTCGGATGTCCCGGATGTTACGAGCATTCGAGGTGTCCCAGCATTAGTGGTAGTTGCTGAGCGAGCCCCCATGTGCCTGAGATGCCGGTTCCGTGGGCACTTCAGGAGCGTATGTTCCAGCATCCTGTGCCCATCTTGCGGAGTGTACAAAGATCCGAGTGCACTGTGTGTTCACCTACGTGCTAGTGAGGAGGAGGTAGCCCCAGAAGTTGTGCCTGCTCCGCGCCTGGGTACCGTTGCCTTTGTGGAAAGGAGGAGTGACAACAATGCAGGTGTCGAGTCTACACTAAGTACCCAGGATGCAGAAAACCATAAGGGAGAAAACCAAGTTAGGCAGGAGGGTGCCAATGTGCTGGACCAGGAGGAGCGAAGTTCCCTGGGGCCGTGTTCTTTAGTGTGTGAGCCCCATTATGCTGTTGCAGTTAGCAACGAAGACCGTCAACTGACTAAGGTGGTTGCGAAAGTGTCAGGAGAGCATAATTATGACAAGAAGTCATTTCCACCTCCGCCAAAAAAAAAACGGGTACGGAAAAGGTCAAGGAGCCAGGAAACAAATAGCAGCAGTAGTCCAGCAATGCAGTTAGAATCCATGGATACCCAGGTGGGTTGTGAAATTGGCGATGACAATGTTGGTGCGTTGGTTTTGAGTATGTCAGGCAATTCTGGTGTGGACTGTGTTGTGCCTTCCCCCGCCTCAATTGATGTGTGTGGTAAAGAAGTTGTTGCTAATGATGATGATGTTGCAGTGTTAGACGATCTCAGTATTGGTTTTAGTGTAGATATCAGCTCTTGTAGTTTTGTAAGTCAGGAGTCTGAAGAGGGTAGAAGTGAGAAGGGAGGGATGGGCTAAGCCATGGGCTTTCAGCGTTGTGTGTTGCGAACAAAATTTTCGGCTTCAAGTTGCAGGCATTTTCAATCATATCATGGAATTCTCGCGGTGTGGCTGGCAAGTTGCATGACATTGAATGTTTATTGCAGCATGCTGATATAGTAGGTGTTCAGGAGGCTAATGTCACAGAGAAGAGCATAGTGGGAATTAATCAGGCAGACTTTGTCACAGTGGATAACAAGGTTGGCATTTTCTTGAATTGGTCAGTCCCGTACCTTTCGTTTCCTCTGCAGATTCAAATTGCAGGCCTAAATGCATGTGCTGTTCGTGTGTGGATGCTTCAGCAATGGGTGACCTTGGTTTTTGTTCATGCTACGAAGTCAGTATCTGTGGCTTCGTGGTCATCTTGGTTTGGCCAGCTTCAGTTGCCATTTATCGTGGCGGGCGATTTTAATGCTCACCACTGTGATTGGAACTCTGTTAGAACGGACTCCAATGGTCGTAGGCTGGCGAGGGCAATTGATGTGGCGGGCATAGAAATTGTGCATGATGGCTCCCCAACCTTCACGAGGTTTCATGCTGGGCTGGTCCAGGAGTCTGTCTTGGATTTGTTTTTGTGCTCCCGGGGTTTGTCTAAGTACTTTCGATTTTTGGCCTCGGATGATATGCGTGGTAGCGACCATTTCCCGGTTATGTTGACCGCTTCTGGACCTGTCAGTCGTTCATGCCAAGTTTCTCGCAGTGGTCCCAAAGTGGGTAATGGCATTTTTTCTGACTGGGTTTTATCGTATGTCAAGCCTAACCGGTCTCCGCGTATCATTCCTGCCCAGAATCAACCGAGGTGGTGGACCTCTAAATGCACTGTGGCGGTTCGTGACCGTAGGCGTGCCTACCGGCAGTGGAAGCGACATCCGTGCGATTATTTGTGGTACGTATACTGTGGGATCTCGAAGGAATCATCGTTTCTAATTCGTTCTGAACGCAAAGCCTATCCGGAACGTGTTAGTGCCCTGGTGGGCCGCTCGCCTTCTGTGAGCTCAGCCTGGAAAATTCTGAACCAGCAAGCCCCGTGTACTGCGGTGACATGGGTATATGATACGGATGGCACTGATAAGGCTGTGTTGCGTGGGAATGCTATGGCAGACGCTTTTCATCGGCGTTTTGCTAGTGTATATGCTCTCCCTCGTGGTGTGCCTCCTCCTACCTTGGCAGTCTGTGCTGCGCCTATGATTGATAATTCTCCCACTGACTTGCCATGGGACCCAGTGGAGTTCTGGGCAGCTTTGGCAAAGTGCAAAGACAGCAGTGCTCCGGGGCTGGATGGTCTTCGTTACTCTTCATTTCGCACCTTGTCTGAAGAGGCAGTAGAAAGATGTGTTGGGCATTTTCAGTCCATCCTTGATGGCTCGGACATCCCAGAATCATGGCTTTTCACAGTGATAGTGCCTGTACATAAAGCGGGCTTACCCAGGTCCAGCCTGTTAAATTACAGACCGATATCATTGTTGTCAAACCTGAGGAAAATTTTTGAACGTATGGTCGTTCGTCGTCTGGACTGGTTCCTCGAATTTCATAATTGCCTGGCTCCATTCCAGTTTGGTTACCGAGCTAATAGGACTGCTCAGGATGCTGTCATGTACCTTCTGACCGGCGTTCATGAGGCATGGCTGCATGGGCATGTGGTTGTTGCCCTGTTTTTGGACATCAAAGCAGCATATGATACAGTTAGTGTTGCTTGGGTGCGGTACAGTTTAACCAAGATGGGTGTTGGCCAGAAACTGGTTAGCGTCATCTCAGCCCTTCTGGGAATTAGGAGGTTTGCAACCAGGGTTAATGGGTTCTGGTCCCGAGAGTCTAGTTCGGACCGGGGATTGCCACAGGGGAGCTGTTTAAGTCCTACACTCTTTGCTGTGGCAATTAACGACATCATCATGGAGATAGGCCAATCAGCGAATGTGGTTTGCTATGCTGATGATATCGCCCTCTGGTTTGAGGGTGATGATGTGTCTGCATGCTGTCAATGTGCTCAGGCAGTTCTTGATCGTGTCTCCTGTCATCTGTCGGAGAGAGGTCTGCTTCTTGCTCCAGCTAAAACTGAGCTAATGGTATTTTCCAGGACTATGAAGCGGCTGAGTGCTCCGGTGACGGTGACTGTTGATGGTATAAAGATTGTTCCAGTTTCCGTAGTTAAATATTTAGGAGTTAAACTGGATGCTCGTCTGGAGTGGGTCATCCATACTAATTGGCTGAAGAGCAAGCTGCGTTCTCGCATGTCGATTCTGAAAAGGCTGGCCAGGATTGAAGGGGTTAAGAGAGGATCGCTCCTGTCTGCCTTTCGGTCTTTTATGCGGCCGGTGATGGATTACCATCTACCTGTGCTGAGCCCTTATAAGTGTCACTTGCAGTCCCTTCAGGTTGTGATCAATGACTGTCTTCGTACTGTCACTGGTTGTCTTGTTACCACGCCGGTGCGGGCGCTGTGGTCAGAATGCGGTGAGCCGCCGTTGTGTGTCCGCGCTAGGGAGCTGCTGGTGACCTTGGGCTTAAGAAATGTAAGCCGTGGTGGGCAAGATGTCGTAGGGAGGGTCCTTTTGGACTATCTGGAGGTTAGTGATACTGCCCGTGCTATGTTGGGGGCTCCTGGTCTTGCCTCCACCCTCTTAGCAGAAATGGTTTCCCTCTCTCCTCGTGAGGTCTTGGTAGTATGCCCGTTCAGTCCCTGGGTGTGGTGTCCTCGCTTGTTGTCGGTGCTTTCTGAGAAGGCGTGTGGAGGAGGTGTTGGTGCAGGGTTGTGTGAGGTGTGCTGTGATGCCTCCTTCATTCCTGGTTCTGGTACTGGTGGGGCAGGTGTA
The DNA here is from genome assembly GCA_023313725.1 of Lithobius niger. Classification (NCBI taxonomy): domain Eukaryota; kingdom Metazoa; phylum Arthropoda; class Chilopoda; order Lithobiomorpha; family Lithobiidae; genus Lithobius; species Lithobius niger. Next base: position 21,237 of record JAHWFP010018706.1, read on the forward strand.
GCTATCCCAACTCTTAAGATAGCGCGTGCGTTCCGGCTGTCTCATGTGTCCTCTAGCACCATGTGTGAGTTGTGCGCAATATCCATAGCCATTGACGAGATTCTTGAGCTGAGGCTCCCGGCGGCTGTGATCTGTACAGACTCTTTGCCTGCGTTGGCAACTCTGCGTAAAGCTGTGGCTTCTTTGGATATGGTTGACCCCTTGATCTTCTCAATTTGCAAGAAGCTGTGGATGGCGCTTTCATGTGGCGTTCTGGTCTTTCAGTGGGTACGGGGCCATGCTGGCCATGTGGGCAATGAGCAAGCTGATGGTCTGGCCAGGATGGCCCTGGATGCGGCTGTTGAGACCTTGCAGATTGTGTGGTCACCTAAGTCGCGGCATGGCATAGTGGCATCTGAATTTCAGAAGGTCTGGAATGATGAGTGGAGCTGTGCTGAAACTGGGAGGAGCCTGTTTGAGGTAGACCCCACCTGTTGCCGGACGTCCGTCTTGGAAAGCTTCACGAGAGCAGATGCACAGATTCTGTCCCGTCTACGTACTGGGCACTCCCTCCTACGTGCTCATCAGTTTCGGTTGGGGTGGGTGGATTCCCCTCTCTGCAGAGTCTGCTTGGTTCCCCTCACGCGTAGTCATTTTCTGCTCGAGTGCAAAATGTATGAGAAGCAACGCAGAGCGTTATGTGCAGGCCTGCCAGCTCAGCCAACAGTTGCTAGCCTCCTGTCCTGCTCTAGGGCTACAGTGTGTCTGCTGCGGAAGGTTGTTCGCTTTGTAAAAGAGACAGGTGTTAGACTATAGCCGAATGGGCTTGGCCCCTCCCTCTTTCTCCTTCAGCTACGTTAGTTCAGTGCATTAGTTTGATTGAGTGTGTTATAGTACACTAGTATGTATAGTGGTCATGCGCTGGTATTAGTGTGTAATGGTGTAATGGTGTGTAATGATGTTGGTTTGTAGGTGTATTAATTTTAGCAGGGAGCGCATGACTGCGGGTCCAAGCTCCCTGGGTAAATAAAATCAAATCAATCAATCAATCGGAAAACAGGTAAAATCCTATGCTATACATGTATACTTTTTCGGGAGATTGTGGTGCCAACTGATTTTACAGTCAACCTGCAATATGTATGTTTTGTTTGTTTTTATTTTTTACGGAGCAAGCGGCCGTTTTCATTTCATAATTCTGAGTATCGTTCACTCATGCGGGAACCAGCTAAACCGACGCCGGGGATACACTTAGTCAGTTACTTCTTAAAAGAAAAACGTATGGAGCAGTGACATTTGCCGCCATATTGGCACCGGTATGGGTTTTGGAGGGCATAACTACAAGGTGCACTACAAAAAATGGAGGGAAAAACAACGGAAGAACGAATTTCTTAGGCTTAAAATAACGTTGTTTTCTCCAACGACAAAAATCGCGCGTTTTAGGTCTAAGAAATCATTCTTAACAGCATCGGCTTCAGTATGACGCCCTTCTGTTTCTCTCTGCAGTGCCCCTTGCAGCTAACCCATTAAGGCTCCAGCATAGAGTTATATACAATAATACTACGTCGTGTCACTGCTCTATGGGATATCGCCCACTTACCGAGTGCTGGGATCTAACAATGTCGAGGGCGGGCGATATCTTTCTTCTCAACCCGTTTTGAAGCTATCAGTTCGACCAAGAATTTATAGGGTTCACCGCGAGAACCAGTGATGATAACGCTCAATGCAAGTATGGATTGTTCTACGATATGACTTAAGGTTGGTTTCACCCTTTTCATTATACCAAGAATTTATAGGGTTTGGGAGGAGAATTTGCAATTCTAAAACGTCCCTATTGAAACTCGTTAGATTCGTCCCCACTAGTTCAGTCCGAGTTTTCAGAGGGCGCCACGTGTTCTATCTGGTAATTTTTGCTCATTTTTCAGCCCAAATGTAAAGTAAATTAAATTACAACTAAGCTAGGCTAAATAATAATTAAATATAAGCTAGTTTCGTTTAGTTTAGTTTAATTTTAGGCAAAAAACTGAGTAGAAATTCCCACATAAAACACGTGGCACCCTCTATAAACTAAGACTGAACTAATGTGAACGTATCTAAGACGTTTCAGTATGGGTCTCAGTCACAAATTCTCCTCCCCAACCCTATAAATTCTTGGTCCGACGTACATTGTTGAGCGCAAGTGAGCGCGAGTGTAATACATTGTTGCATTTAGCCAGAAGAAAGTTTGTGTAGAGTATTCGTTACGATGTAATGCTACACGCAAAGAAAAGAGCCTTTAATTTTGAAGGGGGTTTGCAATGTTGTAATTAACATGAATTCTTGAACAATTTTTTGACGTTTGTGGTGGAGTTGTTTTCAGAAATTGTTCCATTCAGTTGATTAAATTCGGTTGATTTATTCCTTTTTTGTCATTTAATGGAAACTAAGTTTTGCAAAGCCGCGGTTGCAATGTTGTGAGAAACGTAAATTGTTGAACTTTTTTTTTAATCTGTTATATATTTTATTTGTTTCAGTAAATCTATTACATTTGTTTGTTTTCTTCCACTTTTCATTTAACACAAATGGGGGCTGGGATCCACGTGGAGTGCTGGGATCCAGGATCCCAGCCTGCCACCGTGGATCCCAGCACTCCTCGGCCTCGTACATTGATCCCGTCGTGCTGTTTTGTTATAATAAGAGGGCTGAGAGCTTCAAAACGGGTGAGAAGTGTTGTTAAGCCCTACACTTTAAGAATAATGGTTTTACGCATGTTTTATGCAAGTCGCGATGATTTGTTGTTTCCCTACGGTGTTTTCAAATGTATTCTTTGTTTTAAACTTTCAATTAACAATGCTCCATTTGTGAAAGCTCTTCCCGTCTACGTTGGAAGTGTCAGTATGTGTACAGATGTATTGTGGGCGCGGCGTATCTTGAGTCCTGGACGTATTTTATGAGCGGCTGCGTCTTCCTGGAGGGAGCTGCTTTAATCGACGGCCGCCATTGTTTTTGTAACCGTCTTGGATATCAGCAAGGCACTCTGCTACCAAAAACGTACGATCGATTATCTGAGTTCGTTCTGCAGCGAACTCAAGATAAGCCGCGTAGACTCTAAATCCGTAAAAACGTTCCCACGTTGCTGGCCTATTTTGACAGACATTCACAGACAACATTAAACTCTTTGTAGGGGGGTTCCCGATTTTTGAACTTTGTGATGCAGGATGAAAAATGTTTTTCTGCAACCCCCCCCCCCCGACCC
>JAHWFP010018707.1:2830-58967 GCA_023313725.1 Lithobius niger
CCCCCCCCCCCCCCCCCCCCCCCCCCCCCCCCCCCCCCCCCCCCCGCTTGCCACTAATGTTAATATAAAATTAAACACATATTAAGCTCGCAAGACAATAAATAAAACGTATTGTTTTGAATAGCCTCAATCAATAATTTTATGCAACACTTTTAAGTTTTAAAGCTAATAATAGTTTTTTAGGTTTAGCTAAAATTTGTTTTATTGGAAACACTTTACAGGTGCATCTTCGTTTTTTAGTTTAGGTAACCTATCATGTATTCACCCTTTAACGACTTCATTTGCGTTAAGGGCTTATAACTGACTTGTGAAAAACGAATCGTAGCTTTTCACCCATTTGAAGGAAGGGAATGAACCTGTGTAATTTTTTCCCTTCATGACTATTTGGCCCTCATATCCCATTTTTAATTTACTGTAATTTGCCTGATGTTTTTTATATGACCTGCAGAAAAGCTGTAAACAATGATTATACAGCAGGCGCATTTGGGGTACTATAATATGGTCGTCCGAGCATTGACCAATTTGGAGCGAAATATGCATTCAACTTGAAGAAACCTTCTAAGATAAACTTTAACGGGTTCATGAAAATGGGAAGACAGTGGCGTCCCCTTCCCAAACAATAATAAAGACGCCATTTTCCTCTACTTTCCTACCGATTGAATCAATACAAACCAACTGGAGTAAATTATACAAGGATAAAGAAAACACAAAGAACAACAGCCAAAATCATACACGTAAACAAATCAGTGATTGAGTGAGCCTTTATTTTGGTGTTACATTTCATTGGGATGACGTGACTGGGCTTCAAACCAATGTCTCATTACCAAGTTCGTTGGGTCGAATCTTGGTCTCGCCATCCCAAAGAAATAAAATTGAGTACCGTAATAAAGACTTGCAGAATTTACTAGCATTACTGCAGGACCTTTCGCTATTGTTATTTTGAAATGCTCCTTTTATCCCTACCAAGAAACGTAAAGAATTACTCAACCTTCCTTCAGAAAGCATATTTTTTTAAGTATAATTTTTACATGCAGGTTTATAAACACAAACTCAGCCAGGCTTAAGTAGTTACCTTGGCAACGGGGAACAGGAAGTATGGATGAAACAAAACGAACACGTGTAGTGATGTAAAGTGTTAAAAGCAACTCGAGTCCTCACACTCGTTAAATTTCACGACGTAACTTATATTTATTTTTTACCTTTTTTTTTTTATTGTGGGTTTCTGGTTGCATACAGCTCAGAATTTCTTCCTTGTCCCTCGACACAAAATATACGGGCACTAATCCCTTGGTGTGCAAGCATAGAGCTACGCACGAGCTTGAGGAGGGTCTGTTTTGGTGGTGGTGGTGGTAGGGGTTTTGAGTGAGGGGTGGGGGAAATGTCCATAAATCTTCCAAGAAGACGAAGAAGCAGTTTGGAAAAACGGATGAAGTGTCAGATGCGTACAAGTTCACACATCTTCGTATGGCCTGCGGGCGGAGCGGTAAAAATTACGTCCTATTTTTTTTCAGGAGTCGAATTTTTTTTAACACTTTTCTTTTCTTTCTGTGCCAATTTCTCTTTTCGCGAGGGGGGGTTCGGCTGTCTTCTCCGTCATCTTTCATCCTCCTGTCTCGAGTTCTGCCGAACGACTAGCGTTCGTGTTCGCTTCATTCAGAACCGAGGTTCCAGCAGAACGTTAGACGACGCCTTCACGTCTCGAACCAACTCCTAACAACACTCCAGAAATATACTTCCTTAATTCTTGGTATTTTTGTTTGTTGGGCACACCGCCACACGCTGCTGTCTAACTTTGGGTCCTCAAGACGCTAATGAGCAACGCAAACTTGTGCCCTCACGCCTTCTCTCACAGACACACGCTGGGACAAAACAGACAAGAGACAGACACACGTTGAGAACGAATGGCTTTTGACTTGGAATTAGTTTGTTCCAGAAGGTTGGGTTTAGTCGAACCGTCTTCTCTTTCCTAGGGGATGAACCGCCTTATACAGTGACACGTCTTTACATTGACACCAGTCCCGCCGGTTGGTTTTGTAAACATTTAGAAGATGGGTCACGTTTGTTGCACCGTAATGCACCCAAATTTTACGGAATACACAATCACAAAACTGAAGAGATAGGCCTACACAACTGTAACCTGCACCACGACGCACGCCTCATCACAAATCACCATGTAGTGCACCACCACCCAGCCAACATGGCCCCCTCCACCCCCTCAGCTGCGGTCAGTCAATATTTAGAGTAGTCTTGGTAATAGGGGGGTGATGTCCGGTAAGCCGGCGAACGGAGAGCTAGTTGACAACTTGGATTACTTGCCGCACTCTGATGAGTTAACAGCCGCTGGGATTCAAACATGTCCCGCACGTTAGGAAATCCCGCGCTCGTGTCCATGGGGCTTGGGTCGCTCGTTGGTAAGGCGTACCACGTCGCGGCTTGCCTGGCTGCGGCCGCTGCACTGTAACCCTGATTTAACATGGCCGCCTGAGAGTTCGGACCTAGACACGCTGAAGGGTCTTCGGCGAGGGCCATGGGTTGACCGGAGCCACGGTCTCCGTACATGGCGGCCGCTTGCGACGCCGTGTTTGGGCCGGCACCGCCACACGCGTAGTTTAACGGCGACCCGCTCGAAGTTTGACTACACGAATACATGGTTGCAGCACGGGAAAAAACGGGACTCAAACTCGAACCTACCGACAACTGTTGCTGCTGTTCCCTCGCCGTCATGATGCTGTCCACCGTGAAACTGTTGACGGTTTGTGGTTCGAGCTGGTCGCACGTGTCCAACATGCTCGAAGGAGGCGACGACGAGGACGTCGGTTTGCGTTCGCCGAAACGCTGTTCTTTCATGCAAGAGTTCAGTTTTTGAGTGTCTAGCGGTTCGGTTTTCGCCGACGATGGGCTGATGTCCGAGCAGTGATGGTGGCTAGTTGGGGTGGTGGTAGGGGGGCTGCCGCCGCTGGTCACGACGCCAGACGTGGCCACAGGGGTGGTGGACCCTGGACTACTGCTCGTATCCGTGCATCCTCCTCCCCCTCCCTCGGGACCTGTCGGTTGTTGTTTTTTGATGGCTTCTTCCTTGTCCCGCAGGGCGTCCTTCTTCTTAAAGCGCCGTCGCCGCCTAAGGTAGGAGCCATTGTCGAACATGTTTAGGGAGTCGGGATCGAGTGTCCAATAGCTTCCCTTTCCGGGTTTCTTATCGTCACGCGGCACCTTCACGAAGCACTCGTTGAGGGATAAGTTATGGCGGATGGAATTCTGCCAACCTTGCTTGTTTTCTCTGTAATATGGGAAGCGATCCATGATGAACTGGTAGATGCCGTTGAGGGTGATCTTTTTTTCGGGGGCGTTCTGGATAGCCATGGCGATGAGGGCGATGTACGAGTAGGGCGGCTTGACCATGTCTTTAACCGGGGTGTGGTGGTGGGGCGGGTAGGGGGCGTAGGGTGAGCCACGGGCCATGCCACCATATTGGTCGTAGACGGACATCACGTTGCCGGCCGACATATTGCCGACCGCGACGGGTTGTAGGGCTCCCGCGTACCCGCCCGGGTGGCGGTAGTACGAGTTCTGTTCGCCAAAGAGCGTATGCATGACTGCAAGGAGGGAAGATGAGCAAGCCAGCAGCCAGCTATAGACAGAAGGGAGCTCGACTGGCCTCAAAACACCGAGCGCCACAGCATGCAAGTTCTGTTTACCGGCGAAGCTAAACTCTCCTCCCCCGGCACTTACTTCGGTGGTTGCCGGTTGCCGGGATACACAAGCCGTCCGTCGAAACCTCACTAGGTACAGCGACCCGCCAAAACAACATTAGCGATGTCAGCCAGCATTTTCACTGGCTTCTCTGCCATATAGGAACGCACAAAGATCCGCCTCCTCTTGGCGCCAACCAATCAGAATGGAGCTCTGATCTGATCATCACAACCGACTGCTCAACCCCACCCCTCCCCCTTTAATCCCCCCCCCCCCCGCCTCCTCCCTTCTCAAACGCCCTGCTGTGACGAACCTTCACTGAAGATGTTGAGGGTAAAATCATGGCTGTGGTGAAGAGCGGTGGAGGAGAGAGTGGGGGAGAGGGTGGCAGAAAGGAAGCGCGGAGGGAGGGGGGGGGGGAGGGGTGGACGACAGACGCACACCTACTTCTGAAAATGCTAAAGCCGAATGCGCAAATTTTGGCAATCCAAAATGGCCGTCATTTGTTGTCGAAATTCCACAAAGTGACGACATAAAATCAAAAACTGCGCGAGTGAAAATAGGGCTACATGAAGGACGATTGTTTTTTAACGCCGTGCTCGTTTCGATGCCCCCAGGGCAGCCAGACCGAAACCCTCCCGATTATCGTTGTTGGTTTAGCGGTGACTGTGGTGGTGGTGCAGGGGGTTTAATACACAGCGGTAAGAACCCGTAACCGAACGAACCGACCGACCTAAGGACGAAACCAACCAACCTACTCTCTCTCTCTCTCTCTCACCCAGACTCAACCTGTCCAAACAAAGTGTTGTTGCACTACCGGTCTTGTGCCCCGGCCCTGTTCGTTTGGCTTGCTTGCTGATTCGTCCCGAAGCTGTAGCGAAAGAAAACAATGGCAGACTCTGCCACGAAGGAGCGAACGGTATATAAACAGTTTTATGGGGAAAGCCGAAGACGAGAGGCGGACGTTTGCTGGTGGTGCGCGCCGGCCCGGTGAAGAACCCAAGCCGGCTAGCTATGGAGACCCGTGAACACGTGGTGAAGATAAGATTCCTCAACGTTTCTGAAAGGTAAGATTGAACAATATTTATTTGCTTTTTCAAAGTAAATGTATAAAATTTGTACTGTCCGTCCAAGAGTATACGAAATTAAGGAGTGGTGTGCCTTATGGGCAATCAAGTGCGTAAAGTCGATTAATGAGACCTATAGGGCCAATACTTTGAATTTTTATTCCAGTGTAATATCTCCAGTGGCATAAGTAAGGTATTGTGGCCCGATTGAAGGATACAATAATTAAGGTGTGGAGGGGGGGGGGGGGACTCGAAAGCGTATACAAAATAAAACTTGAATGGTGACGTTTCGATTACCACAAGGAATCGTCATCAGACCCAAAGACAACTTCACAAAACCGTCATACACAAAAATTGCTGCACCACATTTTTTATTTGACATGCTTTTTATTTTGTTTGGAATCAGCTTCCAAGTTATAACCACGAACGTATTTTCATAATGTTCGTTTAAAACCTTTTGAGGTGTGCTTTCATTAATGTTCACGATATGGATGCATATGTTTAATTGCGACAATGTTCATGTCATGTCCACTGTCCGTTTCGTTCATGTCCAATTCGTCTCCATGTTCAGTTCGTCGTCATGTCGTGATTGAAATTCGAGCCGTTACAGCTTCCCACATCAAATTTATCAATTTCTGCCAAGGAATGCTACTCATACTTTGCCCCCCCCCCCCCAAGCTTGGGGGCCCCTTATATTGTCTACTCCATGCAGCTACCCATTATCACGCCAATGAATATCAGTGTATTTTCGGCTGTTTAGGTTTAGGGTGAGCTTAAGGAACTATGTCGCCACGTATTCGTAGCCTACAGCTATAAACTTAAAACTAATTTGAAATTTCTACTTGGTGTCAATTTTTGGGTCTGCAGACGCGTAACGAAAGCCGTCAACAATGGGAGTTGAGTAGCGACAGAGAAAATCGTTTCCACGGATAAATTTTGAATTTATTGACATCGATTGATTCGACTACAAGCATTTAACCAAATGATGGTGTAGATGGTGTGATGGTGTCGGCATTACCATGACAACGACACTTTCATCTTCCCTCTCTGACTCGAAGCTAGCTTCTCGCTGCAAAAATGCATTTCGAGATCGTTGTGTAAATACTCGCTTAGCAGTGGCGCACCCAGAAATTTGTGTGTGTGTGTGTGGGGGGGGGGGGGGAGGGGGTAGGGAAAAAATGTAAATTCAAAATGGCGGCCAAAGAATCAGCTAAGGGGTTTAGGAATGGGGAGGGAATGCTTTGAGTCCCTCGGAGCCTTTTAAAGCAATTTTTTGTTGCGTAAATGCCTTGTCTGTTTATTAAAAAAAAAACTCTAACCTCGGATCTTGAGGTGAGGAAGGGGGGGGGGGTCATTGCCCCGCCAACCTGAGTGCGTCACCTGCTCGTAGAGATAGTGTTGATGTTTATACTGCCGACAGTAAGAGTTTTAAGAAAGTGTAACGTCAGATGCGTCACTGTAATGATTCCTTCGTTTGGAATTAAAGAAAACTATGCACGTCTCTGGAATATCCTTCGTAATTATCGTTGCGTGGGCAAAGGACTTACGTCGTCACTTATGACATTCCTCCTACATACGTGGGTTAAGGCGCTTGACGTAGCGTTCAAAGTCCAAACTGCCCTTGTTAAAAGAATAATCCTTGCTAGGAAGCTACTTGCGGATCATCGGTTGTTAAAACTAGATGTGGCCGGCATTACGTATGTTCCGTCTTCTTGAGCTTATAGGGACGATCCTATAAATGTAAGACTCAGCTAGAATATAATTTTGCACTGCACCGTGGATTTTAATTACTCAGAGATGTTCCACGTACGTGACAATAATGTAACGAGATTTCATAATTTTTAAGTTAGTAGTTGGAAAAGCTTGATTGGACTGTCGTTAGTTTTTCTTCGGACAGTGAATAGTTGCGCTATGGAATTCTCTCTCATCACATTAGGTGTGCCTGTGTTCAGGAAAAATTTGAAACTGGTTGACGTGTCAACATTTTTGAAACATTACTGATTTTAACCACGTTGTACCTTTTCTTTTTGTACATCCTTTTTTTTTTTACTCTATATGCATCATTAGGCTAAGGTCACATTTATAGTGTCCGCAGCCTATCTTGAGTTCGCCCCAGACGAATACAGATAATCGATTGTATGTTTTCGATAGCAGAGCACCTTGTTGATATCCTAGATGGTTACAAAAACAATGGCGGCCGTCGATGAAAGCCGCTCCCTCAAGGAAGATGTAGCCGCTCATAAAATACATGCAAGTCTCAAGTTACACTTCGCGCACAATAGTCATCTCTGGTTATTATACGTTCCGCTTCTTTTTATGATAAAGGCTTGCATTTCACATCATGTAAAGCTCTACGACTAGGGTTCCTTTAGACGTATCCTATTTTTTTTTAGCGTGATATAGTTTTTTTTAGTGTAAATACTACAGTGTTTCTTTTTTAGCTGTGATTATTACTTAATTTGTTGGCTGTGCCAAGCTCACACATGGACCTATTCGTTTTCTTTAAGAATAAATTTATTAGTACTGCGAGGAACGAATAAATGGGATACACGTACGACGTGAAAGTATCCGCGTGTAATCTTCGCTGTGTATTCCACCGTTTGCACAAGGCCGTCTGGGAAGGAAGCAACAGAATTCAGCTCCTAAGCTGCAAGCCAGTTGCTTTAAGAGCGGAATTACGCAACGACTCGCCTTTGCATTCTCGCAGCTAGAATTTAATCGCAATGGCAAAGTTGTCGTTACCATGGTAACAACCCTATCTGGATTATCTAAATTCGACGTCGTTTGAGTAAAGGCTTTAGTCTTATAATCCGTGACAATAAGATAAATGATTCTTCCTGACGAAATTTTCACAATCGCTTCTGAACTCGCATTATTCAGTGTTTTCATTGCGAATCGACATAGCTAAAACCGCCGCCATGTTGGAATTTCAGATGATATCTAGCTTCGAGCTGCGAGAATGCAAAAGCGAGTTGTTGCGTAAACCCGCCCCAACGTCGCCAAAGTCTCATTTTACTAAAAACAGTCCAAAGGACGCGTTTACGCAACGACTCGCTGTTCATTCTCGCATCTAGAATTTAATCGCGATGGCAAATGTGTCGTTGCCGTGGTAACAACGCTACCTGGATTAGCTGAATTCGATGTCGTTTGAGTCTTTTAATGCTTGCAGTCTTTTAATCCGTGATAAGAAGATAAATAATTCCTCCTGACGAAACAATTTTCCCAGTCGCTTGTGAACTAACATATTGACTGTTTTTGTTGCGAGTCGACAGAGCTAACATCGGCGCCATGTTGGAATTTCAGATGATTTCTAGCTTCTAGCTAAATGCTCGTGGCTTGAATGTGCCCTTACATCGCCAAAGTCTTATTTTACGAAAAACAGTACTAAGAAGCGTTAACGTCCTGGCATGCACGAGAACTACCGTAGAGTCGGGAGGCGAAACACGCATTTTCTACTCCAGTCGGCATTGTGTGGAAAAAAAATTGCCTTCCACGTATTTTGTTTGTTTAAAACACAAAACATTTTTGTTTGACACACGCTTGGGCTATTCGCAGCGTAAGGGATATTTCTCTCACGTTTTTACACAGCATAATGCAACCCCCCCCCCACCCCATCCGCCCATTATGGCGAAGGCTGAAAAAAATAACAGCAATGCTTGCCTGCCAAATCGCACTTTTGAGGCAACATGAGATGAAGCATTATTGTTATTATAAATTAGCCTAAGTATTTATGGTTTGGTGGTTTTCAAACGTTGTGGTCTGATGTTGTGGTCTGTGGTCTGCTGTTTGTTAGGTTCTTAGGTTTAGACCACATCAAAAACCAAAACTGGTAAAAGGGACCGCCAAGTTCCGAACTTAACATTCGCCAACTTAATCGCACCGACTCATAGTTGAAGGTTAAATGAAAGCTAGAACATTGCTACTTTCGGTAGCAATGTTCAAATTTTCATTTAACGTCAAAAGTATTATTCGATGCGAGTAGCTTGGCGAATGTTTTGCTGTGTTGATATCACTCGTCTGAAGGGCCGAACCATTCGGAATTTCGCGGTTCCTTTTACCCGTTTTGTTTTTTGGTATAATATCACTTCTTTTGTTAAAATTGTGTTAGATTCAAATGAACTAGCCTGCAAATGTGTAATAAAGTGCCACGTCAACAATTGCTTGAGTGGCAATTTTTCTAATATTTTAATTTTACATCACTCCTTTGAGAGGCCGTGCCATTCTCAATTTAATCGTATGTTTATCAGTTTTTCGTTTTGTTTTAATTTTTTTAACCTGTTCTTTATGTAGTTCATGTCACTCCTATGTGACGCCGAGCCGTTCTCAACTTGGCGGCCCCTTTACCTTTTTTTGGTTTTATTTTGACATTTTGCTTGTTTTTCGTGAATTTTACGTGGACACAATTTCTTTGGCAACGTTGCTTAGATTTGTGACGACACACTAGCCTGTCAGTATACACGTTGTCATTGTCCGAACTTTGGTCGTCCAATCAGAGACGATGCCGACAATGGGTATAACAATACTTTCGTACTTACGTGCCCTCCCACGCCATTCCCGTTACACCCCCAGGCTGTAAGCCAGAAAAGGTATGCAGTTCGTACCGTACTGCAGCCATTCGTCAAATTTCATAGCTGGAAGCCTTCCCGCTAACTCGACTCCTGGTAAATAATCACCCTATGGGAATTAACATGGGGATGAACGGACTAAAAGCAGAAACTAGAAACACATTTGCAACGTTATTGAGGGTCAAATTTTGCATTGAAAGCCGCTTAGCTGACATTCCTACACAAGTTAATTTTAAGTCAGGTGAGTCATTGCTCTCTATTTTACCACAATTTAAGGTTTTGTGCTGCAGTATTATTTTCCCCCAAAGTACCTGAAATATGCCCAAGTATACTTCAGGATATAAGACACTTACGCTATGGCGTCGCGCTACAAATGGTTTACGTCCTCAACACTTGAATTGATGTGATGTTTGTTGTCTAACTATAATTGGCGTCTGGATTTAAGCTTAGAAATTAGTGTACGACTATTAGGTCTTTAAACTCAAATTAAGCCAAATTAAATTTTAAGTAATAGTTGCAACAATGCTGAGGAGGATAGGGATTTATACACCACCAAGGATGGCAACAATAGACTCCAAGTCGAAGTGAGGAGATCTTTTGCCATTTCTAGGTGGAGTGTAAGTCCCGTAATCCTTCGAAGCATGGTTTCAAACCGTCGGTATAAGACTATAAATGATTTTCACCATGGCGCTTATGGTTTTCAATATTAGGGTGGATAATTACGTTGAAGTGTATACCGCGCATGGCAAAAATCATTGTTGCAATATCTACATTAAAGGAAAACCACTTCTCCCCTACTCACGCCCGCATTGAAAATGCACACTCCCACTCTACCTGCATAGGAACAGGAGGCAGGGATGAGTGGTCGATCAACTCAATAAAGGTTCAATCTGACAAGCCGTCGGGCCAAACAAGTACTTCTCCTCTCCTCGCGCCCGCATTCCACATGCGCTCTCCCATTCTACCTCCATGCAAACTAGAGGCAGGCATGAGTGGTCGATCAATCTGACAAGTCGTCGGAAAGAGTGCCGGAAAAATGTCCGGGAAATGTGTCCGTAAACTTAATTCATGACCGGCCCCGTGCATAGCACGGGCTTCCTCTAGTTTACATAATAATTCTGGATACCGGCTGAGTTGAAAAGTAAAAAGTAAAACCTCCGTACAATCACTTTACTCGCTTTTCATTGTTTTCGTGCACGTGTAATGTCTCTGCTACGGTGCCTAACAATTCCTGGTGCACGTGCTAAGAATTGAAAACTATCGTCCAAATCGTTGATTGTTGATTGTTGTCCAGTAAAATGAAAGAATCCGTTTTTCAGCTAATAAATGCGTATAGTTTTAAATCAAACTAAGCTACGTTGTCAATTTTGGCAGCTGGAAACGATGCAATGGCTTATTTAATTCGCAGATGAAGGCTTTCAGAGCTGAGCTGAATTGTTTTAAAGTGGACAGCAACAATCGCTGCTGAGCACGAGGCTGATCATTGCTATCTTGCAAAGTAGTCGTCTACAATCAAAGCTCTGTGAGTGGAAACAAAACAATAATGAGCCATTGTTAGGCCGCTATGGGCCGACGATTTACTTCATTCCTCGCCCAGAAAAGAAAAATGCCAAAGCAGCCGGGCTAAAGGTTTCAACTTTTGTTATACGAAAGCTTATTTATTGACTTCCCACATAAAAATTGTTTCATGCAAACATGGTTCAGCGCGCACATTCTTTAAACGACGCATCCTGTGATTTCAGCCACGGGATGGACAGATTCAGTGACTGAGGCCACCAGAAACCACAATTTGTAAGCCAGTGTCCAAGGTTGCCAGGATGGGGGGGGGGGGGGGGAAGGTTCGTAAATGTTTAAAATTACTCCTTTTCAGTCCGCTCAGTAGGATCCAAAAACACAACTCCTATTTGCTTAAGTGTGCCAGGAAAAGTGGCTCTGTAAACTTAATTCATGACCGGCCCCGTGCATAGCACGGGCTTCCTCTAGTCAGTAGATAAGTACCTACGGCATATTCTCCGGATAAGCATCTCATATCCTCCAGATATTTAACAACCCATGTTCGTAACAAGTAATAGTTATGAACGGTTTGCAACAACGCCGAGGAGGATACTGGATTTTTACTCCGCCAAGAGTATAGACTCCGATGCATAGTCGAGGCGGAGTATAAATCCGTAAACCTTGGGTATAAGTGACTTGTATCCATGGCATAACTATAATTATCGTTTGCATTATTCGGCTGGGTAATTACGTTGAAGTGTACTGTGCGCATGTCAAAAATCATTGTTGCAATATCAGTAGATAAGTAACGGTATATCTTTCGGATAAGCGTCTCATATTCTCCGGATGTTTTCATCATATCAAAAACCAAAACTGGTAAAAGGGGCCGCCAAGTTCCGAATGGTTCGGCCCTTCAAAGGAGTGATGTCAATACACCAAATCATTCGCCAAGTTAATCTCACCGCTTCGAAAGTTAAATGAAAACTGGAACATTGTTACTTACGGTAGCAATGTTCAAGTTTTCATTTAACGTCCAAAGTATTATTCGGTGCGATTTCAACACAAGTTTTGTACCGCATTATTATTTTTCCCCAAGTACCTGAAATGTGCCCCAACTATGCTTCAAGATAAAAGACATTGACGCTATGGCGTCGCGCTACAATGGTTTACAACCTCGACAATTGAATTGATGTGATGTTTGTTGCCTAACTTGGCGCGACACACTAGCGTGTGTCTATATCATCCAGACATTTAACAATTGATTTTCGTAACAGTGGTACCACATACTTTACTTTTTTTTATTTACAGGAGCCTACGGTGGTCATAGATCCATTTACACGGCTAACTAACTTACTCCCTCCGGTATATTTTAACAGTTTCACTCGATACATTACCGGAAATAGTTTTATATAAACTGATTAACCTTTCATTTGCTGGTCTAAGGGTACGATGCAGATGTCAGTAGTGGCGCGTGAATGTTATTAGGCTTGTTTTAAACGGCTCGGTCCGAGCGGTATATAACTCCCGCCACATCGCTGGCAAGCCGCGGCCCTGGAGGAAGGATAATTAATCCTTCGCTCAAGTTTGCGACTTGGTCGTACGATGTGTCACGTTGCAGCGGCCCCGAAATGAGTATGACTAGTGTCGTATAGCAATGCGCGCTGCGGTCGTTTGAACTATATTTTAGCGTAGGTGACGCAGAGTAAAGCGGCCAGAACGGAGGGATTTATGTGCCTTTAAATCTAATCTAACACAGTAGGGGGGGGGGGGTCAACCATGGGAACAATGGAAGGAGCGAGGGATAATCGTATAACTGGGAAATCGCATAATTGGAAGAACGTATACCGCATAACAGTATAACGGAAAGTCGTCTAACAGGAAATTCGTATAATGGAAAATCATCTAATGTCCCTGCCTCGCTCATGCTGCCACGCCTTTCTGCGGCTATACACAGCAGTTAGACGTTTATTCAGTTAGGCGTTTATCCATTTTACGATTATCCATTATACGATATTCCGTTTAGATGATTTTCCATTATACGACATTCCGTTTAGACGATTTTCCAGATTTTTTATTTATGCAGATATTATACAATTAACCCATTGGCGATTTTGCAGTTAGATGTTCGTCCTACGCCCCCAATGGAAAATATACAAAGGGGTGAAAGGATTTTGTAGCGAGTGTTAACCACTCCTGGTCATGTGCCCAACGAAGCCAAGAAACCATGGTTACAATTAGTGATTTTACCTTATGGTTTCCCATGTTAAAACTGTAAGGTAACATATAGTTTTAACATGGCACGTTGATTAACCTAAGCATTAAAAAAAAAAAAACGTTGATGCTTAGTTTAATCTTAGGCTCAAGTCTTTTCTTAATTATATATTTCTAAACTAAAGTTAGGCGCATGCGCTCCGTTGTGCATGGTGAGCACGCATACCAGGATTTGTTAAAACCGGTTGAACCAATAATTATGGAAAGGATTATCATGGACAAGCCATTCGTCGGCTTGTCCACGATAATTCTTTCCATAATTCGAACTGTCTGAATTACAGGACTTGTTTTAACTTAACCTGCATGATATGCCAAAGTGTCAGGAATTAATTAACAAAACTGATGTCCTTTGATGTTGACTTTGAAAACACGATGATATCGGTGGTCAGGGTGACAGCGAATTCTAAAAGGGTGAGACAAGTTGGCATGACAACAAAACAAAACACAAAACACGTTTAGAGCTTTTTTCTCCAGCAAAGTTTTTTTTAGCTGCATCGTTAGTAAGCCACATTTACGCATTAACCCTCAAGACGAGTCTACCCTTTTCTGAATTTGATGGTGGCAAGTTTGATGATGATCGTGTACGCAATTGTCTCGCTTTTTGATGCAACGTGTAGGCAAAGAGAATTGTCCGGGCACTTTGAGACAACGACTCGCCTTTACATTTCCAAGGATACCTGTATGTAAAGGTTTAACGTTAGAAGTTCGACGCGTCGTCCAATTAGCCACCGATTCTGCCACCAGTCGCGCTACTTACACCCCAAAAATGAACTGCTCTGGCATGCGGACTGAACTGTGAAACGTACGTGTGACACGCGATAAGCGGATTTTAAACTTAAAACACTGTATTGACACCAAATTATTAAAATTTAACAACAATGGCTTCATGCTACGTATACCTCTTTTTTCACTCGACGACAAAACAAAGCCTCCGGAGGTTTAATTTCATGAATTTCAAGCATAAGAGCAACCAAGGTACGTATGTATTGTACTGTATGATACGCTACGGCGTTTTCAATTCTCATTAAAAATGTGTTAAACGATCCTTTGACGTAGCAGTATATCGTCCGAAGACTTAAAGAATATAGTCACCGTTATCGTAAAATAATGTTCGTTTAGCGCTGCACACCGGTAAATCTAATAATGAGAAGGTATCACGTTTTTGTGCATCCCCCCTAACACTAATCAATGCTACGATTGGGGTTTTTCGTTCTTCGTGCTTTCAGTTCAGCGCAACGCTTGGACAACGCGTCTAGCATGCTACGTGAAACCGAGCGTTAAGTCTTTTAAATATAGGTAGTCTTGACATTTCTGGCCGACAGAAACTAGAAACCATCTGAAATTCCAACATGGCGGTAATTTTAGCTCTGCGAGCTCGCAACGAAAACAGTCAAGAATCTGCGTTCAGACGCGACTCGAAAAATTGTTTCGTCAGGAGGAATTCTTTATCTTATTGTAACAGATTACAACACTGCAAGCAGTTACCCAAACGATGTATGATTTAGCTAATCCAGGCAACGTTGTACAATGGCAACGGCATCTTTGCCATCGCGGTTTAATTACGATTAAAGGTAAAATGTGTTGAAGCCTCTTAAAGCAACATACAGCCTGCCTTATAACCTTCCGCCTGCCTCACAACACCCACGCGACGACCACATCCGCGTTATTTACCACAGCTAAGGTCAACTGAGACGGCAGCTTCGTTCCTCGCAGCGAAAAACGTAGCTACTGTCTCAATTGGCATTGCGCCTAGTAGTCCAGCCAGCGCGAACCCATTGATTGTGTCGTCAAAATGATTCTTGTATTTTAAAATCACAATGTATAATTTTCTAGAATAGTGTCTTATAATTTTGCTTCGGCGATCTATTGGAAGAATTAATTTTAATTTTTACTACATTAGCCTTCTAGATTTTTGATTTCATAGTAATTACTAGCAAACGATTAAAATTAATACTGCGCACACACAGATCAAACTTCCAAGGTCATTGTAGGCGCGCGATGCATCATTTATGTTCGGGACGAACGTAAATTAAGTTAGTAATATTCAACAGAAAATCTCCTAGACGCCACATTTTAAAACGAATTTTTTGCAAGGGAAAGACTAACGATAAGTAAATAGACCTTTGAGGCCGTACTTGATGTGGAGGATCGAGAAAAATGGCGCTAGGAGGTATATCCCTTTAAGCCGTTGTCGGGCAGGGAAGCACCTCGATCACACAGACAGTGAGATACTTGAGGTGTTTCCCTGCCTGGCTCGCTGCCCTTATTTTTTTGGCGGATTTATTTTACCCATAACGTTTGTAGTCATTAACCGATTTTCGTTCTGTCTTTTTGGGTAGTATTGATTAATGATTCCCAACATTTTTCAAATTTACACTAGAGGGTCTATGGCATTCGGGTAAAAAATTAGGAGCGTAATGACCTTGAACGGATACGTCAAGGTCAATCCAACTCTCACGTTCAAACGGC
Source organism: Lithobius niger (assembly GCA_023313725.1). Classification (NCBI taxonomy): domain Eukaryota; kingdom Metazoa; phylum Arthropoda; class Chilopoda; order Lithobiomorpha; family Lithobiidae; genus Lithobius; species Lithobius niger. Next base: position 18,387 of record JAHWFP010018707.1, read on the forward strand.
CCCTTAGGAGGAATTAAAGCGCCGGTTCAGCATTTTGATAGCGCTGTCCATATTCTAAACACAGCATCCTTGTTCCAGATTCTTCGTCATCCAATAGGCTGATGTGGATCACGTGATCTCGTTTTAGTTATGAAAATTAACGGCACTGCTCGAAGTGTTGTTCGTTTTTTATTTTTTTATTTACCGCTATTTTCTTTATATTGTTCGAAGATTCCACGGTGCTGCATCTAGGAGTTGAAAAGGTAAAAGGGCGCGCCTCTAAGCTCGCTCAGGTTTCATTTTGATTGGAGACGTGACCATACTTCTGTTACACTTTTTCGAAATTTAATTTTTGCTGTATCATGTCTAAAAAACGGTTGCTTTCCCCATTTCTATCGGAAAAGTACGATTTTGCTATTCTGGTTTTCTTTGTATTGATCATGACTTTGTTCCCTCTTATCTTGGCACTTTTTACGTAATGCTTTTTACACTTTTTTAATGATTTCGCGCAAGTAATTCTATTTTTTGAATATTGGAATTTTTTTGATCAGTGTTTTTTCTGTATTTTGATTTGCATTTTTAAAGGTGCCTCTGACCCACAAGCGTTCATCTGCTCTTGTGGTGCGTGGGATGTCATTTCCACAACTGACTTTCTGTATTACATTGGAACGAACTCAATTCAATTCGTACACACTTGTCATGGGTAGATTTTAACACGTTATAGCGTCAGTGTTATGAAATCCGTTTGCCATCAGCAGTTTTAACCGTTTACATTCAAGCCTTACCGTGGTTTCAAGCCTTATCATCATACACGGCCACGAATTCGGTTGGCAATGATAAAGGTTTAACCACGGTAAATCTATGACACATTTTTACTATGATAGCCGTGTATATATGAATGAAGTCTTCCCTCCAGCAAAACTAAAACTATTTAAAAAAAAAAGGGTTATATGATTGAAGTTTCACTTTACTTGTTACTTGTTTATAAAGGGACACCCAGCCTGCCTTATAACATTCCGCCTGCCTTATAACAGCCACGAGCTGATCGCCATCCGAGCATATAGCATCGCAAAGGCCAACTGAGATAGTAGCTGCGTTCTTCGCAGCGAAGAATGCAGCTACTGTCTTAATTAGCATTGCGCATAATAGACGAACCAGCATGACTGCATTAATCGTGTCGTCACAAACTGGAATGATTCTCGTATTTTAACATCACAATTTATAATTTTCTGGGCTAGTGTCTTATAATTTTGCTTCGGCGATCTATTGGAAGAATTAATTTTAATTTTTACCGCATTAGTCTATTAGATTTTTGATCTCATGGTAATTATTAGAAAAATAGTACATGCACACACAGAGATGAAACGCCATGATTATTGTACGCGCGCAATGCATCATTTAGTGACGGATCGTCAGTAAATAAAGTACCGTTATATTCAACAGAAAATCTCCTAGACGCCACATTTTAAAAAGGATTTTAAAGGGATTGGCTAACGGTAAGGAAATAAACTTCTGGGGCCATACTTGATGTGGAGGATCGAGAAAAATGGCGCTGGGAGGAATGTCCTTTTAATTCAAATAATCAAATGTACAATTCGGAAAATTGCATCTGTTTAAGTGCTGTTGTGCTTTACGAATCATATATATATAAAAATGGAAAGCACAACAGCCCTTAAACAGATGCAATTTTCTGAATTGTACATTTGATTATTTAAATTAAAAATCATCCAATTTTATCAGTGTACATTTTAACGAGTAAAGTGAAACTTCAATTAATTGACCGTGTTTTTGTCGTACACTTGAAATTTTCGTTTGTAATTATTTTTTTAAATTTTCGGTACAGTTTGCACTAACACTGCATTAGTAATTCGACGTGTTGTATGGTAGAATAAAAATAAATGTGCAATTAACGTATGCAGTTGGAACGGCAGACATACCAACGGGACGCTACTAAAAAATCTGAATGCGTGGTGTACTGAACAATATCTATATTGCGCATTACATTAAAAAAAATTGTCTCGTAACTTTTGCTACTACGATACGGCAAATGAGCCAGAATCTTGTGTGCGACGATGCAATCACTGACAAGATAAGGCTTTACATTAGGCTTTTACATTTTTTAAATGTACGAACACCATATTTTCAGTAAATTCAGTAGTTAATTTGTGAGCGTGTATGGGGGTTGGGGGGGGGGGGGAGTAGGAGAAATCGTAATCTGTTGAGGGTCCGTAAGGTTGACTACTTTAAATTTATTTACACTTTTTAGGTGTATTAACAAAAGTTAAAATAATCACACAAAAATTGCGACAAAGTCCACATTGAATGTAACGCTGCAATTCCATGTGGCCAGTTTTTGTTAAGCTTTATTGCTTAATTTTATTTTATGTGTAAAGATTATTTATAACAAATCAGTGGAACGTTTGTTATACTAGAAATGTGCGTATGTAGTAAGCGGAAGGGTTCCAAATTAACCTGCCTTCACTTTACGACAGCGTGGTGGAAGAATCGGAACTCCTCATACAAAATTAAGTATTTCGCCATTGTTTTGATATTACGCCTATGTACGAAAAACTAATGATATCGACGTTCACAGAATAACTAAAACACGTAACTGTAAGCGCTGATAAATGCACAATTTATTTAGCCTTATTTCAAGGAATACATACATATACCAAATTTCATTCGAATCGGTTTATGCTTTTGGCCGTAACTGCGGAAATGATCAACAGACAGACAAGAGTAGGACTGGCGTTGTCGAAGGTCACGAGGGAAATTTTACCCAAGGATCCAGAGGCCCATGTCGTGAAAGATGTCAATTAGGACTGGCGAAATAAATAAACTGGGTCGTGAAGCGTCGGACCATTGATGGCCCCACCCTTTTGCCAATCGCAAATTTGTATCACCGCCCAAGTAAGGAGGAGAGAGGAATGTTTTCTTTTGACTCGAACTCTGTTTTCGAGAAAGATTTGCATTGAGATCGAGAAACAGTATCAAATTACGCACGTAGGCCAACCCTATTCAATACAAAGTATTTAATTTACTAGCGTTTTATAAACCATCAGGCGGCTACGGAATATCTTGAAAAAATTAAAGAGATGATCTAGATTTTTATTATTATTTGTAAATTAAGTCTGTAGGTGAACCTAATATCGAACCAATAAAACGTACGTGAGCCTTCCTGTTACGGATTTAAAAAAAAATCTGTGAGTCAGAAGCCTGTTGAGGCCAGGAGGAATATCCCTCCCTTCCCTCCTTGGCCAGTCCGCCACTGTAAAAACAGGAAACCGTTCACTTTGTTCACGCGTTTAATAACGAACAGCACAAATAAGCATAATAAATACCGCAGGCTAATATATGGCACCCGAAAAGCAGCGTGGGTAGCGCAATGATTAACATCAAAGTCTAAGCGCGCATCAAATTCAATGTTCCGTCCAGATTCCAGCATCAAAATTCGGTGTATCATCCAGATTCCCGCCAGAGGTAAGCGACGAGTTGCTTTGTATTGTTCTTCGCGATAAGAGAAGAGCCACCTCAATGTCTACGTATAGTCTCTCTACCGCAATACTGAAGAGCTGACTTGCCGAAATGCGCAGTTAGGCTACACGCCGTTATTTATTGCAATTTTTCGTATTTGCGCACACCTTTACACTGACGCAATCAACAGTCTGTGTAGGCTACTATGGACGACGTTTTCGCGTTGAAATACCTCGTTAGAGGTTAGCACTTTTTATTTCTAAAATAATTCTGTAAATTCCCCAGTATTTTGATCTTCCACACCGCAACTCACACACTTACACTTGAATTTCGTTGGATCAGAATTGAACAGCTGTGTCTGGTTTTTGAGGAGATGTGGCTGACTCGAATCGCTCCTGCTCCCTTTTTTTTTGGCATATTAATTCGACGTATGGTACTGTCGAATTAAAAACGAATCTCACAACACAAGGGCAGATGCTCGCGTGTGGGTAAGGATCGCACATAAAAAATAACGAAAATGTTTTTAAAAGAATAGGAACAAAAACCAGTAAATAATGTGGAAAACAGTATTTCCAAAATCAAACAAAGCACGATTAAGAACAAAAGAGCAAGGGGGAAAATGTACACATACTAGAAAACGATGTAACCAAAAAAGAAAAGTTGACAGTATTAACTCGTAAGGCTAAACAGCATTGGTAAACTTTATAGGGTTCTAATGTAATAACCACTTACTTAAACAAATGTTTCTTGAACGTTAGTTTCATCCCAGTAATAAGTTAAATTTCAGTAGGCAATGAATTAAAGGGCAATTACACATGCATGCTTTACTTTTGGATCACTTACACAATAACTAAACACAAGAATTGCGGCAAGAATACGTTACGTACGTCCGATACAACAATTTAATTATTGCATCACCAAAACACGACATGGGATCCGCCATTGTTTTGCTGGAACGCGCAGAAATTAATGCCGACTGATGTCACTCTTCGATTTCGACTCGCAGCCGATTGAGATAGCTCTATTGGCTGTGAAAGCTCGAGCGTCTGACGGGCTTAGCTGGCCGACAGCTGTAGTGGTCAGCTAAGGCCGTCAGACGATTGAGCGCTCACAGCCAATAGAGCTATCTCAATCGGCTGCGAGTCGAAATCGAAGGTTGACATCCGTCGGCATTAATTTCCGCGCGTTCCAGCAAAACAATGGCGGCCTCCATGTCGTGTTTTGGTGATGCAATAATTAAATTGTTGTATCGGACGTACGTAACGTATTCTTACCGCAATTCTTGTGTTTAGTTATTGTGAAAGTGATCCAAAAGTCAAACATGCATGTCAAAATGAATGTAATTGCCCTTTAAAAAATTTACTACTCACAGTAACTGCATTTGTGGAGTCTTTCTTCAGTTGAACTTTAGGTTGTAGGACATAAAAAAAGGATTCATTCCTCGTATGATAATCCTTCCCAAGACGAGTAAGGATGAACAGTTTTACCATGGTAACCATGCTTGAGAAGTAAGTATAACATAGTAAAACCATGTGTAGACCATGGTAAAACTGCCTAACAATAAGTCTGAAAACCACAGCATAACCAGGCTGTAAAATATGTGTTTTAAAATAACACATTTTATAGACACACCTAGAAAACGTTTTTAATACGATTTTGATTGGGAAACACAAAACGCGTATTACAAAGAACACTGGCAGAGAAAAAACGTCTCAAAACATACGCGTTTAAGCCAGGGAAAAAAAAGGTTTTATGGTGGTAAGGAAGACGCGCTGATTGAGTGACCGAAGTAAACCAAAAATCAGTGTTCATTAGCCAGTATACGCAAGATACTGATTTAAGAATCTTACTATGATTAGCCATGGACATACGCATGCGCACGTTTATTTCGCCGTCCCGAGGACGGGCTTCCTCTTTATAGTTGTAATAATATGACGTTATTGTAACTGCTGTATTGTTGCAGACGGAAGATGCGTTTAAAATAAAACACTAGCTTTCAATTTGCAACACTTTGCACTTGTCTGAAACACGTATACAGCTACTAAAGTGCTTAAAATGTAGAGTGGTGTTGTTACCTTAAAACCGTGGCGTAGCCAGGAATTTGGGCAACATGTGCCTAGCCAGAGGGCAACATGTGCATAAGGAAGACCTGGTGCCTGGTGATAGAAGAGGAATTTTTCACGCGCTCGGTTGGTGCTATTCACACTGGTGGAGCCGATGGCCTTTGGCCCGAGCTCCAGTTCCTAATCTATCACTCGTATCGTATGTGAATGTCTGTTTGGGTCGCGTTCTCAACTTCACAATAAAAAGAAAGGAGAAAAGAAAGCAATATCCAACGATGACGTGACGAAGGAAGAGTCAAAGTTTATTAACACCGTTGGATGGATGATGGATGATGGATCATGGAAAATAGGTAGTTACTGGCGAAAAGAGCAACATGTGCATTGCACACGTTTGCACACCCTTAGCTACGCCACTGCCTTAAAACAGTAGCGTTTATTTTATAACACATATTGAACTAAGCATTTCTGTTATACACTGGTTTAAAAAACAGGCGTTATGACAAAAACACTACAGTTTTATGTTAACCTCTATAAAATGTTGCAAATTGAACGCTAATGTCTTATTTTAAACACAATTCACATCTGCAACACTATATAAACGTTGTTTTGACTTGTTTCTTATTAGCCTATGCTGCTTGTAAATGGCTGAAATGTTTTGTTCAACCAAACATGTCTGAATACCGGAGTGGTGTACTGAGAGGGCCATTTACGCCCGGAAAATAGTTATCGTGGGCCTCGCTCTTGTGGCACTTTATAGAAATCAGTCATCACGAAAAAAATTCAATAGGCCCCGACATAGGCTCACGGGAAACCTCCCGTTTTACCGTATGGCCAGTACGGCGCGGCCGAATACGTTTTCTAAGGTACGTTATCTACACCTAAAAAATGTTTATTTCAAAGCTCATGTTTTGCAACGTGTAAGCCGTCACATGCTAAGACAAAACCTTAACAGTGTCTAACAGTTTTGAAGGCACATTCCTCCAGGTTGGCTTCCCTGTACTGCTCAATTTTGCAACGTTAGTTCATACATGTGTAAATGTACGAAAGGCATTCATTTCTCTAATTTTTCCCTCGAGAGAAACTGTTTTGCTGCATTCACTTTGACCTATGTAAATGTTGCAAAAGCTATTTCACGCAGGATGCTCGAATACAGTGAGAAGTTGTGTCCCTTTAAAAAAAAAAACTCCTTATTAGCTCCTAGTGAAATCTGACGTAATAGCAAAGCAACACACAAAAGATTGAAGCCAAAACGCCCAACTTTAGTCCCTTAACAGGAGTTTCTCGCGTAAAAATCGTTTATAGGAGAAGTTGTTTGCTTAAATTTCAATGCACCGTACTCTTTTGAAAAAGGTTGGAAATACTAGGACCGAAAATTAACTATTTTTCGTAACGTAAGCGACGGCACTTGACTTCACCCGGTTTTTTTTTTTTAATCTAATCATTTTCTTTTTATTTTGTTAAAAAAAAACATTCTTCAACCCAATCATAATACGAGTATGGTTCATTACGTGAGTAGTACTTAGCCCCTCCTCCTTCCATGACCTGCCCATAGGTGTGTTCAAGCATCGAGGATATGGCGTCCCTTAAATTTCGAGTGCCCGCTAGCGAATCAAATATCTCGTGCAGACTCGCTCGTGCCAATCAGAGGCGCGAAGAGGCGCTATTGTGAGCCATCGTGGGGACCGGTTGCCATGGAGACGAGCTGGGAATCTCATAAAACACGAAACAAAGAACCATTGTCGCTTTTCAGGGGAAGAATGGGGCGGAGAAGACAGGGCCAAAAAAAAAAAAGAAGGTGGAGGAGAACGAACCAATCCGAAATTGAAGCGTCGTTGTGGATTAGTTGTAGCAGATTTTTTTTCGGGATGGAATTAACCATTTATTTTTAATTTAATAGGTCAATTAGCAAGATTGCATTAAAAAAATTATTAATTGGAGAGAATTGTCTTTCTCTCTCTCTGTCTCTCTCTCTCTCTATTTCTTAACATTATTTAAAATCAAATTAGGTAAGGAAAACAAAATTTGGGCGTTTGATGAGTAGATTTAAAAAAAAAAAAACATTTTTTTTCGCAAGGTATCGAAGTCAAGTAAGTGTACACTTGCCATACGAATTAAATTGAAGGCAATAAGAAATTGGTCTAAAAAAATGGGTTGTGAATTGTTAAAAGAACTGTACACCCAAGAAGTGTCATATTTCAAAGCATATCATCAAATTGACTCAATTACCAAAGGTTTAAAGGAAAAATAAATCAATAAAAGTCATTTTATCAAGGATTCCTGGCCCCGTTCACTGGTCTCCACAAGGCAACACAGGTAATATTTGTAAGAAAGCCTGAGGGTGGAATGTGGAGGCATGGCGTTCACAGAGGGGGCGTTCACAGAGGAGGTAGGGGGCATTGCCCTGTCTTTTTTGGAAAAAATGTCCTTTTTTGCCTTTTTTGAAGAAAAAACAAGCCCTATTATGCTGTTCTGCACTGTTAAATGCTGGTCGCCGCTAGGAGAAAGGGTCTAGAGCCCTAAAAAAGGGACATAAAGAAGGCCAAGAAAAGGGCCAAAAATGGTAAAAAAAAAAAAAAAGAGTGACAAACTAAAAAAAAGTCCCCAGAAAAAAAAGCTTCAGCGTGCCCTTTTACTGAAAGTTGCCTCTGCCGTACCGGATGTCTGTGCATGCTACTGGGTGGAATTTTAGTGAGAGGGGGGGGGGGGTGTGTGTTACGTGCGGTGGATGGGTGAGTGGCGAGTAAAAAGTAAAGGAAAAATTGAATATAAGAAATAAGACTTTATTCAGATAAAAGATGACGTTTTTTAATCATAAATGTTTTCCTTTCTTTCTCTTGTTTACTCCCCCAATATCTCTAATTACTATCCTTTAGTCACCCATCCCTTACCAGCTTTCTCACGCTTAAGTTTTTCTTAAGTTGTTCCCATCATTCCTTGGGTTTTTTTTTTTAGTTGTCGGGATTTCAACTGTCGGGATTATGGACTGTCGGGATTTTGACTGTCGGGATTTTGATCCGTTGGAATTTTGACCTGTCGGGATTGTGGTGTCGGGATTTTGATTGTCAGGATTTCGACTGTCGGGATTTCGACCGGACCCCATCCCTTGCCTGCACTCATCGCTTTGTAATACAGTTGTGTGTGTACAAAGTTTACGTTATAACTTTGAAACAGTTTTTTTTTATCAGTCTATGCCTTTCACAGCGTCAAAATGTTCTGCAAGCTGAGGGTGTCAAAATTCTGTACATGCAGTAATGTACTGTCTGTCCCTAACCAAGGAAAAAAAACGAGGAAAAACGTGAAACGATGAAACGCTTGGATATATTGCTCGTAAGATTCCGGAAAGGACAAAAAGTGTTCCCAAAAATGGTGCGGTTCGGGATTTTCTTATTTACAACAATACAGACTACAGATAAGAAGCTTAACGAAGGAAATACAAAGCATAACGAAGGCGCGTGAATCGTCAGGATCCTGAGGCCCGCGGTTGCTCGTCACTCGCACACCTAAAAAATACGATAAAACCTGCATCCGGAAAAAACCGGCATCCAGCCGTGTAACTAATTATTTTAACCGCTTTAACAATCACTTTAAACGTGCGGTGCATGGGGCTTATCACTGCTACGTTGCAAAGTGGTCGGCAACAATAAGACTCTGTAAACAATGAAACTTTATGTGACGCCATATTGTCACACAAAAGATAGACTTGACACAACACCAATTTTAAAACGGTACATAAAGAAGTAAAATTATTAGCCAGCAAAAAACATTTGTTTATACGATAATAGGGCGCTGACTGAGTGAGCGAAGCGAAAGAAAACCAGCGTTTGTTAGCCGGCATAATCAGCGTACCAGCGAAAAATAATTGGTTAAATGATGCTGGGACGCTGATTGAGTAAGCGAAGCGAACGAAAATCAGCGTTTGTTAGCCTGAATAATCAGCATTTGTATAACTGTTTAAACGATGCTTGAACGCTCAAGATCATTATTGTTTTTTTTTTTTTTATGAAACAGTCGTCATACTTTAAACAGGTGAGCATTGCTGGGCTGGCACTTCATGGTTAGTATACAGGCTGCTATTTATTGAAAGCCTTACAATAGTCGAACAACATTCGATAAAAATAAGCCAGGACAAACAATTTTCACATAAAATTACTCTTGTATTTCTACGTCAGTAGGTGCCATGCCTTCCTCAGAAGAGCAAAAAATAGCCACCACCCAACAATATTTACATTAGTCTACCGACAAAGACTATTCAATTGCAATATGGCAACTTGAAGTATCCTGTGAAGACGGTATGCACTGACAGTGCATACTTGCTCAGCATTTTCAAGAACTCTGTGCTAGCAGATTGTGTAGTGGCAGTCCACATTCTGGACATAGTCTACAGTACACATAGTGTGTGTAGTTCTCATGGAGGTTGAGCTTGTGCTGTTATTCAAACAATCTCAGTTCAGAATGGCTGGGTCTGTACACTGCTGATATTACTGGTGGAGAACCCACACACTACTTAGATAGACTAATTTTAAGCATTGCTTATTGTATATGGCCACTGTAAAACACACATTTTAAAATTAAAACATTTTAGGCACAGATACAGCAAATGTTTTTAGGTGTAAGTGTGAAAGTTAAAAACATTTGTTTTTAACTGAAAAACACACAAAAATGTGTAAGGAATAGCATGGACTGAGAAAAAAACCTTTCAAAAGAGCGTTTGTATAATGTTGCAAACCTTTCAAAAGAGCGTTTGTGTGGCGCTCAAACCTTTCGGAAGAGCGTTTGTATAGTGTTGTAAACCTGTCAAAAGATCGTTTGTATAGCGTTGCAAACCTGTCAAAAGAGAGTTTGTGTAGTGTTGCAAACCATTCAAAAGATCGTTTGTATAGCGTTGCAAACCTGTCAAAAGAGCGTTTGTATAGCCTTACAAACCTTTCTAAAGAGCGTTTTTGTAGTGTTGCAAACATGTCAAAAGAGCGTTTGTATGTAGCGTTGCAAAGCTGTCAAAAGAGCGTTTGTATATAGCGTTGCAAACCTGTCAAAAGAGCGTTTGTATAGCCTTACAAACCTTTCTAAAGAGCGTTTTTGTAGTGTTGCAAACCTGTCAAAAGAGCGTTTGTATAGCGTTGCAAACCTGTCAAAAGAGATTTTGTGTAGTGTTGCAAACCATTCAAAAGATCGTTTGTAGCGTTGCAAACCTGTCAAAAGAGCGTTTGTGTAACGTTGCAAACCTTTCAAAAGAGCGTTTGTGTATAGTGTTGCAAACTTTTCGAAAGGACGGTTGTGTAGTGTTGCAAGTCTTTCAAAATATCGTTTGTGAAGCGTTGCAAACCTTTGAAAAGATTTTCTATACCGTTGCAAACCGTTCAAAAGCGCGTTGTATAGTGTTGCTAACCTTTCAAAAGAGCGTTTGTATTGTGTTGCAAAATTCTGTACATGTAATAGTATACTATCCCGACCCAAAGGGAAATAATCGAGTTTTTATTGTAAAACATTAGTGTTTATTAGTGTTTTACAACACTTGATAAACACGCGTTTTCATTAAAAACTTTTTCAAAAACATGCACTATAACAAAGACACTAATTTTATTTCTAACACTTTTGTTGCTTAAGCATCTGTTTATAAAGTGTTGTAAATTGAACGCTAATATTTTCTTTTAAATGCATTCCACCTATAGAACACTATATCAACACTAATGTTTCGAAAGGTTTCATCTCAACCAAGGATACTAGTAAAACCCTTTTATTTGTTTTGGAGTGCAAAACTACGTTTTCTAGGTGTCTAAAACGTTTTTATTTTAAATCATGTTTTTAACAGTGATATAGGCCATCTTCTGCTCCGAAGCAACTCTCCACCTGCAGTTGTAGAAATATAGATAATCAGTAATTTTAGGCCAATATGAAAATTGTGCGCTTTGGATTATTTTTATTTGTGCAAATCAACGCCCATCTTGAAGTCCAACATTATTTCTACGTCATTTCCTGTCAAAGTGATTGACAAACAACACATTCTTGGAGTGGGGCTGCATGCTAGAGGTTTCGAATTCCAGGTTTTTAACTTTTAAAATAGGCCACTAGACGGTGATCTTTTGTCGAAGGGGAGGTGTGTCTTAGAGGACTGGGGGGCAAATGAGCGTGCAATGTATCCCAAATCGGGCGAGACGGCCTTTATTGCCGCTCGGAATATATTTCTTACTCTGAATGGGGTGGGAGATTGAAGGGAAAAAGCTGGGGAGCCCTCTGCTGGACCTAAGGAAAACAAACAGGGTCGTTGTTGCGTGCTCGGGTGGGAAAGACGGCAGGAAGAAAGGACACCCGCGCAATCTTTACCGGACGGTGGACGAGTAAATTACGATACCCTCCTTGTCCTTTTTTTTTTTTGCCTATTTTTTTTTTTTTTTTTGCAGTGCCATTCTAAATTCATCTCACCAAAATGTCCTCTGGCATCGTGCTTGCTTCGATCATTTAGACGTTTGTTTGGGCGACAAACGTATTTTAACGAAATTAACGTGTTCATTTCTGCCGGCCATTACACCAGCATCTGTTAAATCTTCTCCGGAAGCGATGGCTAATTGACGTAGATATGTCTATTAAATTTTGTATAACCGGGAAAAAAAAGCCATTTATTGTTTATCTTGAGTCCTGCAGATGTTTTATGAGCGGCTATACGTTTATCCGGAGGGGGCGGCATTAATCGACGGCCGCCATTGTGTTTGTAACCATCTCAGATATCAACAAGGCACTCTGCTACCAAAAACACACAATTGATTATCTGTGTCGTTCTGGGGCGAACTCAAGATAGGCCGTGGACACTATAAGTCAGTCAGATTTGAGTGTGGATTTGAAATGTGTCCAGTTACAAATATCATAAATGATCTCTTCATTACAAGTAACAAGAGAGATCTTCTTTTAGTTTTCAATTAAAAAAAAAAAGTGCACTAAAGATCACTTTTCTGCTACTAAATTTACGCCACAACTCGGTGCTTGAGGAGAACAAATAAGCTCTTATAATGCATTGGTTCAGTGCCGTCATTTTACTAGTAGAACTGTTAGTTGTCTTACATTTCCCAGCTTGGATGGACTGAGGTATTTTTTTTTAAATGGGAAACTCTTGCTCTACCTACTTCAACAAGGCTCTTTTGTTTCTTGCATCGATTGTTTTCTTTTGTTTATTTCCTTTTTATAAGAGCTTTATTTTTAGAAGATACGAGATAGCCTACCAGATAAATAAACTACTCGAGATACGAGATACACGAGATTTCATATAAATGAGATACGACATTATATTTAATCATTAACTAAATACAGATGCAAACCTATTTACGTTGCCTTTTGGACTTGTATGTCAGACTGCCTGAGCGGGGAATCGAACCCAGGACCTTTAAGTCCAAAAGGCAACGTAAATAGGTTTGCATCTGTATTTAGTTATTTCTTGTGAGCCTTTGGCTCTCCCGTCTTTAAGTATTTAATCTTAGGCCGTCGGACGCTTGAGCTCCTCACAGTCAATACAGCTATCTCAATCGGCTACGAGTCGAAATCGAAAAGTGACATCTGTCGGCAATAATTTCTGAGCGTTCCAGCAAAACAATGGCGATCTCCGTGTCGTGTTTTAGTGATGCTGTAATTAAATTGTTATATCGGACGTAAGTAACGTATTCTTACCGCAATTCTTGTGTTTAGTTATTGTGTAAGTAATCCAAAAGTCAAACATGCATGTCAAAATGGATGTAATTGCCCGTTAATGATTGAGGAGATTAACAAGAAGAGGCGGGCGGGGTCAAGGTTCGAACGGATACTGAAAAAGTAGAATAAGCCTTACTCAAAAAAATGTCGATACTTGAAAATAAATACTGAAGATTTTTTTTTTATTATTACAATTTTCTTTCAGTTCTTTTCTAATGTTTCTTCCCTTTGTCAATGTTGCTTTACAAAATTAAATTCAGTTTAAAAAAAAATGTGTTGTTCACGACTGGTTTTTTAAATTTTTTTTTTATTTTTAACATGGGCCGCGAAAAAAAATGAAAAACTTCTTCTCACGCCACTTCCAGGCTACTTTTTTTCGAGCCAAATAAAAAAATGTAACCCGAAAAATTGCCTGTTTTGAACAGTTTGCGTTGCAAATTATAATTTCTCGTTGGATTTTAGTAATACACCTTTAATGGTACACCGTCCTAAACTGAAGTGATACAGAATATCCTTGTAAAACATACAAACGTTCGTAGTGTACCCATATTATAATCTAAATTTAAAAAAATAAATGAAAAAAGCGGTGATTTTTTTGGCTTGAAAAAATCCCCCAGAATCAAACTAGTAATATTTTTTTTTATGAATTTAGGCCTCATCCGTATTTCAACTGAAAGCTTAAAATTTTGACGAATAGGGTTGATCTTAATTTTGGAACCATCCAGCAATTTTTGAAAAAGTAAATACTTGAGTAGGAGTAGTGGGGGAGGGGGATTGGGGAGGTAGATGGTTGAAATGAGCGGCACACAGTTGCAATCCACAAAATCGGCTGTTTGAAGGCACTGCCATCCCGTCATGCAGTGCGGGTCATTTGCGGTGACATTAATTTGTTTGGGAATGAAAGTCACAGATGTGAACGTAGAAAGAGGGGGAAACTAAAGAGGCCACCTGGTCGTTACCATGGAAACCGAGTTTTAACCCTTAGGCCACAAACAAACTCAATTTCCGATCTCCCTTTGAACCCCCGTTTGTTTGTGCACTCTCACAAAAGATCAATTTAAGGGAGCGATAAGCTTATGGGTATCACTGTAAGGGTTGGCGGAGGGTCTACCATAAGCTGCTGGAATATACACCAAATAAAATGCTAACGCGTAAATAAGTTATTTCTTCGGTATCGAATAGTGGCAAGAATGGTGGTCCCCCAGCGATGTTTGTTCATTTCTTTAAGTTCAACTTTAGGGAATATGAGGGCTTACACTGATCTCCAAGATTTCACGAATTCATATATCGACACCTATTTATTGATAGGGGCTCATCGTCCGTCACTCGCTCGCCGCATGGATACGTGATAAATAAATAATTAAAGAGGCGAAACCAGCCAGAATCATACCGTAGAATAATACGTACCTGTGTTGAGCGTTATTATATTTTACTAGCATCGTACCCGGCTTCGCCCGGGGATTTGTTTGACCCGTGGTTGTTTCCCAGTATTTGCGCGGTGCTGCCTGATCGTTCACTGCAACAGTCAATTTTTCTTTGTGTAAAACTTCCCCTTTCCGTCAATCCTCTCTCTCCGCGAAGCAATATCGTAATCAAATAGTGGCTTTAACATAAGCACTGCCCCACCAACGGGCATTCCCCGTTCAGGCCCCTCCCCACTCCCAGTAGCGTGGGACAAATAACTGTCCTTCGTCCATGACGTCATTTAAGACATGCCTTTGCGATGACCGCGCAGAGCAAATTGTTAGTCGAGGCAAAAATGTGCCAATTTCAGCTTCTTTTTCAGGGCAACAACGTCCCAGTTTCACCTTCAAGCCAAAGAATTGACACACGCACGTTTTCATTTATTCCCCTTCCGGGGGTCGTTGCGGTTGCTTCATTTCTGCTATGAGACTTTGGTTTATAATGTAAGAAGATGCATATGCGCTTTTATGATCACTGGAATTCCTGCTGAACGTCTTTACTGACAACTAGTCTCACGTTCAAAGTCATTATTTTGTACTACTATATTGGCCAGAGCGATCTGAGGAGCGTTTTGCACTAAGGAAAAATTCCGGCCATCACCTAAAGTTAGACTATTGTATGCACGGCGTATCCTGAGTCCTGCAAGTATTTTGTGAGCGGCTACGTCTTCCTGGAAGGGTGGCTTTAATCGATGGCCGCCATTGTTTTTGTAACCATCTTGGATATCAACAAGGCACTCTGCTACTGAAAACGTACAATCGATTATTTGTGTTCGTTCTGCGGAGAACTCAAGATAGGCCGCGGACACTATAATTGGATAGCAAAGATTAAAAGCTTCGCAGATCGCTCTGGATAACATGGCGGTACAAATAATAATGACTTCAAACTTGAGACAAGACTATTAAATATAAAATCGTCAAACGCGAATTTCAGTACAATAGTGATTATTAAAAAAAAAACCCGGATTATTCTACGCCATGATGTCTGGCTATAGAGCAGCGTCAAGTGACGTCATATTGCTACAAGAGAGATACCTGCAAGGGGCACTAGATTGAAATGGTGGGTTAAACAACGGCACTTCTAGTTAAGCCAGTGCTTTGAAAGTGGATTTCGTAGGCTTAAAAAACCGTTGTTTTCTCCAATCCCTTATGCTGCTTAGGTTGTAATTGGAAAATAAAGATTCCACTTGCTTAAAAATGTCAGCAACTGCCAACAAATCGACAAAAATCGCGCGTTTTAGGCCTAAGAAATCCAGTCTAATAGCATTGGCTTCAGTAAGACGCTCTTCTTTTCCCCCACCAGTGCACCTTGCAGCTAACCCAGTAACTGGCTCCACCATACAGTTATATACAATATACGTCGTGTCACTGCTCTATAGTTTGTTACACATTATGTTTTCAGGAAACTGACTGTATGACGTCGCGTTTACTTGCACTATGAGTGCAAAAACATGTATCACACTAAGCTTGTAGAGTCTACACAGTTTCTGTTAGAGTCTACGAGTGGGATATTTACGTTTTTTTGCAATCACGGTGGAAGGAAGCGTGGGGTCATAAAGTCAAGTTTCCTGCGAACATTATGTGGAACAAGCTATAGTTTCACCCATTTCTTTATATGTATAGGCCCTATAGCCTGTATTCATGCGGCACGCGAGCGACGGTCGACGAGTCCCTGTGTATTTACTTGTAGGTTGTCCTGGGTTCGAGTACCAGTCCGTAGGCCTATAGTTGTCTTTTCTGTCTCAGATTATTGTAGGCTGTCGTGAGTTTTCGCAAATTCAGTCCATAATGTCGACGTGTTTACATCTCTTCTCATTACGCTGTGCTGTGCATCCAGAGTGCTGCGGTGCGAACTGCTGCAAAACAAATTACCAGACCGTAATTTTACGGAAATTTTTAAAAGTGTAAGATCAGTCTTTACTCGATCGAGCCAGCATCAGCCATTTTTATTTGTATATCTACTTTTCTTCCGACTGAGCGCTACCATTATGAGAAAAGCATTCCGTTAAAAAATTCCGCATCAAGTGGATGCATTTGTAGTGCAAAAATACGCCGAGTCGTGCACGGCAATCCGTCGTTACGCTGGCGTAGACCCTTAATAACGTCAATACAGTAGACCTCCTGTAGTTAATTTGTACGCATGTGTTTCTAACAATTGCCCCCCCCCCCCCCCCCAAAATATCACACATTCTTGGTGTGTCCAGAGATTTAGTGGTGTGCTCTCCTTTACTGAAGCATATCTCTTAGTCCTACTTACTGGCCGCTAGGGCCTCCTCTGTCTCTTTGTTGTATTGCCCATCCGTCAGGTGGCGCTATCTGTCCTTATAAGAAAGGTATATATATATATATATATATATATATATATATATATATATATATATTTATGTCAATCAACCCCTGTCTGGGCACTGAACCACACGTGCTTGGGTTAAGGGTTTCATAAACCCGCAGCACTGCATTTCCATCACTAAATGAATAAAAAACGTGATGCTGGAAAAATGAAAGCGAGATTTAAAACGCTGTTAAGTTGAAGTATGCTTCTCAACGCCGTCTAGAGGCAGATATTGTCCCCAAACCCAAAGAATTGCCATTTCTTTGCTTAACGTGACTTTGCTTCGCCCAATAACTACAGCATTCTCAATGCACCGAATGGATCGACGTTAGGACACAGCCGACCAAGGCAGGTTGGGGGTTAAAGCTCCGTGCCTATAGGTCGAGGCCAACGAGACTCCCGCTTGAGACTATACAGCGCTTGGGACTACAGAGCAGTGACACGACGTAGTATTATTGTATATAACTCTCTGCTGGAGCCTTATGGGTAGCTGCAAGGGGCACTGCAGAGAGAAACAGAAGGGCATCATACTGAAGCCGATGCTGTGAAGAGTGATTTCTTAGACCTAAAACGCGCGATTTTTGTTGTTGGAGAAAACAACGTTATTTTAAGCCTAAGCAATCCGCTCTTCCGTTGTTTTTCCCTATTTTTATGTAGTGCACCTTGTAGTTATGCCCTCAAAACCCATACTGGTGCCAATATGGCGGCAAATGTCACTGCTCGCTCTATTGGGCGAACAATAGTCCCAAGGACTAAGCGTGGAAATTGGAAGTCGGCGTAGAATACACGTGAAATAGTCTTACGGAATATAGCAGATCTTCTAGGGTGGGGAAATAATAAATCCTTGGGGGAGCGGGGGGGGGGGGGGGCACGGTCGAGGGGAGCAATGGCATCCCTGGCACAGTTGAAGGTGGGCGCCGCTGATAATGCAAATTGTAATGGGGCCAGTTGCAACTACGGCTGCATGTTAGACGCTTTTCTTATAAATAAATACCTAAAGTAAACAAGTAAGTCAGTAGGTAGTTAAGTAAATAAAAGTAAGTAAGTAAGTTTTACTGAGTGTTTTGTAATGGTTTTATTAAGTCAGCAAGTAAAGTAAGTAAGTAAAAGTAAGTAAGTAAGTGGTAGTCTCTCTCACACTACGCTCTGGTCAGCAAGACTGTTACGGACTTTGCCACTGTCAAGTCATCGGCCAGATTAGCTTCTCTAGGCAATTCTGCCGAGCTCTGCCACCCCTCAGCAGCCACGACCACTTAAAACTCATTGTATCATAATTTAATGTTCCTCCTGGCATTCTTGAGCCCGTTCGCAGCTGCATTTCCCTGCCTATGCAGCATCCCTGATCCTTTGCTTTCCTTCCTTTCCCCTGAAGAGGAAAACAGACGGGGCTGGCCAGGGAATTAGGTGGTCGACAGGGTCACCGCGTGTTTACCCAGGACGCCAGAGAAACCTCACCCCCCCCCCCGCCCCACCTACTCCTGGCCTTCCTAAATCCATGATTGCCTCGCCACACTCTCCGCTGTCCACTCTGCAGCCTCACAAGTGACCACAAGCTAAGCCTTCTAGACGGTTAAAACGCTGGAAACTTGACTGGGGGGTCACTGACTGTGGGCTACCTCACCTTCCCTAACTTGTGTACGAATTACGTACTGGTAGCATAAAACTTGTGTACTGGTGGTACACTGTACACATTTTTGGCAATCTCTGTACACAGTATGAATGGTTAAAAAATGCGTTATGTATTGTTAAAAAAAGACACTCAAGCTCGACGCATAAAACGTTAAAAACACTGGTACATAATATTTCGGAGCAATATGGTGGTTGGCTCCATTTTCAAAGGTTAAAAACATAAAAACTCACACACTCAACAACCACCTTACCAGGTCGCCATGCTGAATTCACTGCAGCACTTTATTCAACATGGCGACCTGGTAAGGTGGTTGTTGAGTGTGTGAGTTTTTTTGTTTTTAACCTTTGAAAATGGAGCCAACCACCATATTGCTCCGAAATATTATGTACCAGTGTTTTTAACGTTTTATGCGTCGAGCGTGAGTGTCTTTTTTTTAACTATCTGTACACAGTGACGGTTTGGACCGCCTGGTAATCCAGGGATCTCCGGGTAGGCCCCATTACAGGAGGCCCTTATTCCCAAAAAAAAATTCTTTAATTGAAATGAACTGATATCAAAATTGCATTTCTAAGTTGCACAAAAACGTTTCAAATTCATGCCAATTTCTTTAAAATATGATACGGTCCAGTGCTCTGCCCCCCTCACTACAGGAGGCCCTTATTTCTTTCTGAAAAAAATGTGAAATGAATTCGTACGAAAATTGCGTTTTTAAGTTTCAGGAAAACGTTTCAAAGTAACCGATTTCTTTAAAAAAATCGCTAGTTACCGGGACTGCCGACTAAGCTACAGCACATTCCCCAGACATCACGGCACCCATCATCCCCTCCCCCTCCTGCATGTAAGGGGGTCCGAGGCCCCTGAAGTACATTCCCGGGGAGGCTCGAGCCCTCCCAAAACGACACTGTGCGTACCAGTACACACAACTGCCAGTAGACTACGCAGTTCGCGTGGAATCTGAGCTATTGCACAGCGTCTTCAAGCCCCGAAAGTTGTTGGTTGTGAATCTTAAAGGGCAATTACATCCATTTTGACATGCATGTTTCACTTTTGGATCACTTACACAATAACTAAACACAAGAATTGCGGTAAGAATACGTTACGTATACGTCCGATATAACAATTAAATTACTGCATCACCAAAACACGACACGGAGGTCGCCATTGTTTTGCTGGAACGCGTAGAAATTAATGCCGACAGACGGATCTCTTTGATTTCGACTCGCAGCCGATTGAGATAGCTGTATTGACTGTGAGGAGCTCAAGCGTCTGACGCCTTAGCTGGCCACTATACATTGCTGGCCAGATAAGGCCGCCAGACGCTTGAGCTCCTCACAGTCAATACAGTTATCTCAATTGGCTGCGAGTCGAAATCGAAAAGTGACATCTGTCGGCATTAATTTCTTAGCGTTCCAGCAAAACAATGGCGATCTCCGTGTCGTGTTTTGGTGATGCAGGAATTAAATTGTTATATCGGACGTAAGTAAGGTAATTCTTACAGCAATTCTTGTGTTTAGTTATTGTGTAAGTGAGCCAAAAGTCAAACATGCATGTCAAATTGGATGTAATTGCCCTTTAAAAACCGTTTGGGCACGGATTTTGAGAAGCTAAATGTAAATGTGATTGTTGGAAAGTGTAATTGAAATTACAAAAAAAAAAAAAAAACGTAGTAAATAAATAACATGGCTGTTCACCCAGTGGAAATCAGTAGCGCCATCTATCGACCATTACATTGTTAATCTTTACTGCTGGTGTGGTATTTCTGATTTTCTAACTTTCTTCAAAGGCATAACAACACGACAAAAACCTCCACTACATTACGTATTAAAAACAATAACACATTTTTCGATTTGTCTCGCGACCAAGTGAATTCATCTGCCGGTACAAATTAATAAACTCACACACGCATGTAATTATCATGAAAAGCAATTGGTTACCCACGGCTCACCACGTTACCAGGCGGAAACAACCGATTTTAGGAGTCTGGGACTAGGTTTAGCCTCTCCGTCTTTCAGGAGTGATATTCCTGGCACCGCAGATGACTAACGGAAGAAGACATGCGTTGACGAGAGGCCTGATGATGCTTTGCTGGCAAAGATGGCGGCCAGTGAATACGCAAGACATAAAACATGAGAGGTCTCAGGTGTCTCGCATGAAACTCCTACCCTGCTGCATGAAGTTCTAGCCAAGGCGACTTACCTAACCTAACAGGCAACTCGATGCAAGACAGAAGTTATTAATTGGGATGAACTGTGATGCAAGCCCCTAGTAATACGGGCGTACCTCAGTCCCTAAAAGTACTAGACCATTTTAATTGCCATTGATGCAAAGAGGACATTCCCACCTTTCTATTGAACCTAATTGAAATCTAATATGTCAATTAGAAGCATCACAACAGCAGTTGAAAGTTGATAATGAGCGAATTATCAAATTGCGAACTGATGAACTGCGATGCAAGCCCCTAGTAAAACGGGCGTAGCTCGGTTTCTAACAGTGATAGACTCTTTTAATTACCCTTGATGCAAAGAGTACATTCCCACCTTTTTATTGAACCTAATTGGAGTCAAATATATCAATTAGAACCATCACAACAGCAGTTGAAAATTGATAATGAGCGAATTATCAAATTGCGAATGAACTGTGATGCAAGCCCCTAGTAAAATGGAAGTAGTTCGGTTCCTAACAGTGATAGACCCTTGATGCAAAGAGGACATTACCACCTTTCTCTTGAACCTAATTGGAGTCTAATATGTTACTTAGAAGCATGATAATGAGCGAATTATCAAATTGCGAACGCTTTTCGTGTTCTGCGATTGAATTTTGTTGGCGATTGAATAGTCCCTCCCGGAGTGGCTTTTGGAACTTTACCCTGGTTGAGTTTTTCAGAATATTTGTGGTCTGAAAAATAATGGAAAATGGAAATATTGGCTTCACTTCTACGCAGTCTTAAGGTGGCTTATGTTACTACCAGCGAACACAACCAGGACTCATGAAGATACAGACTGTCTTTACGCAACAACGATGGCTATACTTCACAAATTTAATGTTAAACAGACAAGGCAAAGAATTCCTCCCAACCGCCCCCTTTCCCCCCACATAAAAAAAAAATTAATAAATGAAAAAAGGAATCCTGACGGCCGAAACGTTATTCTCACACTCTGTTGACCAAATTAATTTATGCGTCTTCTGACGGGTACATTTTTTACATATGTTGGTGGAATTTATTCAGCATTATGACACGTCGTTTTGGTTGGAGGAGGAGTGGGCCCCCCCCCCCCCCCCGCGCCCCCTACCTCCATCCCAGTAGCACTTTCACTTTATTTTAATTGAGAAGCCTATTTACTGACAGGCATAATGCAACAAAAGAATGGATGCAAAGGAACAAAAATCTGGGGGGAAAAAACAAAGGAAAAATCACTGAAAATACAAGGAATTTTCAAGGTAAACACAAAAAAATTATTGTTTTTATACATGCTGAACTGCAAAAACGCGAAAGTACGAAGTCCTATGTAATGTTAAAAGGTGTTGAGTAGTGAATAAACACTATGGCAAAGCTATAAGAGCGTGCAAGTCTAAGTAAATGCAAATCGAGATATAGGCAATGGAATACACACATCTCCGGTGCCTACTCACCATTTTTTTTTGGACGATGCGCAGAAAATGAGTGTGTGTCCGTGGCTGATGCCAATCGTAATGGCGAAAAAAGGCAAAAAGTTGCAAGAGAGTATTGCAATGTTTTTTTTTTTTTTTTTTTTTTTTTTTTTTAAACCTAAATCCATTTTTGACACTGATTCAGCGCATTGACTCAGCGCTTGCAGTTTGCAAAAGTTAACAATTTTTTTTGGGGTTCTGTAATCACTTGTCCTAGAGGTACACATTTTTGAACAATCCAATTTGTAGGCTATAATACTTTTGTTTTTGTGGAAATTTGGCCGCCTTTTTTGCAAAAAAAAAGTTAATTGTGGATTTAACGCATTTTGCAAATTTGCTCTTCATATACAGGTATGAAACCATTAATCACTTAATACCTCATTGAACAACTTTTGTTTTGGGTACGTATATAGTTTCACCTTACGCTGATAATGCACTTACTGTCTACCCTGTGGTTATACTGCAGTGCGTAAGTTTTTTCAGATCAACAGCTTGGCAGGTTAGGTGAAATAACAAAATTAAAAAAAAAAAAAAAAAAAAAAGGAAAAAATATGAGAAGAGGGAAACTTAAGAAATCTGCCAGGAATTTCCATGGAGGTCAGAAATGAGGGTGTCTTTAACACGTGCTCTGCGGTGTAGCGCCAAACGGCTGAAAGAAACAAATCTAATAAGCAAAGAGAACCCAAGAAAGAAAATAGGAAGGGAAAAAAAAAAACATGTAACACGAGTGTATTTCACGCGCGAGATATTAATATCCAGACTTGTTGGGTCGCAGAGTTAGTTGCGAGAGAAAACGGGGAAGCTGTGAGTCGAGGAAAACTCGAGGAACGCGAGCACATCTCTTGGGGGCCCTCCCGCCACCTAAATCTCATCAATCATCGTTGTGTCACGTCAGGGACCGCACTCCCAGCGCGTCTTTGGTCTTTTGCTAGTTAGCACACCGTGTTTCATAGCGATGATGCCTGCCTAGATCCTCGGGGGTAAGGGCACGTTTACGCAACAAGTCATTCTCGCTCGCCGAATGCTATTTGCTAGTCAACCGTTATTTATTTATGATTAGTTTCCCGTTGCTACTAAATGAATGCGGTAATAGATAACAAATTGTATATATTATAAATAACAACATGGGTAAAGAAGAGAGTTGCTCCGGGCCCACCAAGCCAAACGAGAAACGGTTCCCCTTTATATGAAAATATTGTAACTAAAAGATTATTTGACTAGAAGAAGAACAATCATAAAATAATCATGAATTTTTACAAACGTGCCATAATGCTAATTGAACTCCTTGAGAAGATGCGAATAAAGTACACTCCAGAAGCTGGATAGGGCAGTGACGTATGTAATCGTAAGGTGTTGCGGCTTTCTGGGCTCTGCCGCTCTACGTGCTTACACTTGCAGTGTTTTCTACTGTTCTACAGACCATCTGCTTTCTAAGCTAAATCGTTCAGGACAAACTAAAAAAAATCATATGCGATTCTAGATACCCCCGTCCCCCCCCCCCCTAAAATTTCAGTGAGAATTGTCTCATTCCCTACCAATCACAGATAGACTTAATTAATATTAATATTCCCTGGAGCTTAATTGTTGTCAGATGGCCGCTCACTACCAGCCTGTGTGGCTCTAAACTTGAACAGCTTGTACCTGATTTCAGCATGCTGATGTAAATTCGCTATGCGGTAGAAATCTTTCCAAATTCTTGGAATCTGGCCACCAAGGTTAATCGCACCGAATATACTTTGGACATTAAATGAATATTGCCAGTGGCAAATATTTCAGGTTTCGTTTAACTTTCGAACAATTAGTCGGTGCGATTAACTTGGCCAATAGGGGTTACCTTGGCGGCCAGATTCCAAGGATTTGCAAAGATTTCTATTTATGGTGGGGAACGAGCCGAATGCCTCATTGAAATTTTAGGGAAGGGGGGGGGGGGGGAGCATCTAGAATCGCATATGAGTTTTTGAGTTTGTCCTGAACGATTTAGCTTAGATAGCAGAAGGTCTGCAGAACTACTGATAACTTGGTGGCATTTCCCTGGATGAATGATATCACTAATTTCAAATTCGGAAACTTGGCGGCTTCTCTTATACCAGTTTTGGTTTTGGATGCGGGAGCCCTAGCGGTAGTTGCGGTTACTAACACCTCTGATAATGCTTTGCCTTCGTGCTGTTTTCGAAGTCCTAGTATCAGCAGAGATGTTAGTAGCCGCTACTACCGCCAGGGCTCCCCGTACGTTTGGAAGAAGCTGTATTTAGTTAACTTTCTAATTTACGGTAAAATGTTAGCGGCGTTTTACACGTTTGTCCGAAAACGACGCTTTTTATTTCAAACGCGTAAATACGTTCTAGTCAAACTTTTACGTAAGGTTGGCCGAGTTAATCTTACGCGGTAAAAAGGTTACATTTTTATTGAGGTCGTTAATGTTGGCTTCTTCCATCCAGCAACAAAACGGGATTCAACACATGCAGGCAAATTCTGAAAACATAGTTTGTTACGTTGCTTTATTCATAGCTAATCCCGTCATAATTCAATATCTGGAAAAATGCACATAGAAATAGTTAAATTACCTAGTGGCAGCCCTCCCCTCGCCCAATACTCGGCTCTACCCGATTCTAATTTCACTTCGAACCCCTTCTAGAAGAACAACAATTTTTGTTTTCGTGTTGTTTTTGTTTCGTCGTATTTTTGTTTTCATCTTTACAGAAGTAGAAAGGCAGATTAAAAATGGAAAACGCCCTTAAACAAACTAGCAAAATGTTTTTTTTTAATGTGCAGTTCATGCATTACTTCCACGTAATTTTATTATTTATTTTATTGAGTAGGATGTCAAAAAAAATATTTTAAAGCTGCAAAATATTTTAATGCTTTTTGCTAATGACGTACAACGCTTTTCCAGTTTTCAATTTTTTTTACCGTTTACTTTGTTTTTCTCAGAATTGAAACATGCCTTAAAGGGCTTAAAATAAAATTCAAAAGGCACTTAAGATCTTAATAAGAAATAAAGTTAAAAAAAGTTCTCATAAACAAACACTGTCACGACGTTTCTGTCCTTGTTCGATACCATTATCAAGTGATAAAAAAAATATATAAAAACGGTTAAAGTAATAGAATAAGTATCTTCACCTAGGGAAAACCAGGCCAGAGTAAGTTAAAGACGGATCAGCACCGTATGCTACGATGGGGAGGGGGAGAACTTGGGGGAGTGGCGGGTAGCAAACAAAAACATGCGTCTAGGAACTTATATCTCTGATTTATTGATTTTTACCGTTTAGCATTTTACCTTTTACGCCTTCTGCCAAAAAACTGAGGAAAAAAGTAGTTCAATGCAGGCTTTAGAGTTATTATTCTTTTTATTACTATTTTTTGTGTGCTACGATGCACATTTTTAATTGTGATTTCTCTTGTGTCTGTGTTGCCTTCTTGTGTAAGGTCTTCTGTTTTCACATATGTTTGCGTTAGTTGCAATAAGTTGTCATGCGTAATTCTTGTGTTTATTTTGTTACTTTTGTGTATGGTAGCCAAAATACCACACGCGAGCATCTGCTCTTGTGGGGTGACGGCGTTTTGTACTGTTTACCATGCTCAATAAACCAATTCGCTCACAATATTGTTTGACGTTATGCTTTCGTAAGTGGCCACTGCAGGGTAAGGCCTCACGCTGTGAAACTTTAAGGCCGTTCGCGCACTGAGCGATTTGGCTGCGCGATCAGGTTGCTGCAGCCAATGAAAATGATTAGTGCGTGGTGTTACATAAACGGTAAGCAATCTCATTGGCTGCAGCGACCTGGCCGCGCGGCCAAGTTGCTCAGTGCGCGGGCGGCCTAAATTTTAAAACTTTCGGCGAGCGTTGGCCACCAACGTTGCTAGTAGAGAGGCTAATTTAAAATGGTAATCCTCTCCGAGTACCACTGTTATCTTTTTTTTTATATGTTTGTTGTTAGTTTTTTCTCACATAAATTGAAGTCGCGTGTCGGTTAGGTTTAACAATGTTTTTTTGTTTTTTACGACCAGTCTATAATACCGTAAATCCTAGTCTATTTTTGTAGCCCGAGCTACTGGTTAAAAATCATGCTTTGACCATGCTACTATTAGAGATCGGTTACAACTAGAACACTGCTACTACAAATTTAGAAAGGACATATATGGGATCAATACATGTACATGTGTCTGATATTAAAAACAGTAAATAATATCATATTAATGCTTTTACCATCATTCTTGCATAAACCTAAACATGGCCGTAACCATTAATAAATAAGAAGCTTTCAAAACCAAGCCATTTTGACCAGGCTATATAACTAGAGATCCCGGCTACAACTATAGAGACCGGCTAATAATAATTTATAATTGGGAAAACACCCGGCTACAACTTAAGAGACCGGCTATACAATTGAGGACCCGGCCGCAAATATAGGATTTACGGTAAAGGTCATAAAAAAATAAGGAAATTAAAAATTTTTCCCGAATTATTTCTTTTTTAAATTGGTGACGAAGGGAGGGGACGGGGATAAAGTGGGGACGTTTGTTGCATATTTTTTTGTAGGTGAAATTGCGGAAGCTGTGGCACAATGTAGCTGGTAAGGGGAGGGGATTGAAAATAGGGGGGGGGGGGGACTGTTAGATCATTCATGCATGGTACCTCTCGAAAAGCAAAAATTTTATCAACAGAACGGCTTTCATGCCTTTACTGGTAATAGTATGGGTGTAAGGGCTGCTACGTAGTAATAATGATACTCGCACGACAGGCCCCGGAAACCGAAGAATGTTGGGCAGGCATTTTGAGTCAGGGAGGGGGGGGGAGGGTTAGGGGGTGTGGGCAAATGGGGGGTAGGGGTAGGAAGGAGAAGACAGTGTTACGAGTGTGAAGTCCTAATTCGAGACGAGACTGAGGACACCGACCCCTAGAAAAGAAATTAGAAACAAAAGCTCCAAAAGATGTTCCTGCAGGTCGACCCTCAAAAACAGGAGATGCAGTGATTTAGTTTGCAATTCTAGCCAATTCGGGGTTTGGGAACGAAGCAGTACTTTATAGTTGTTTTAGGATTCACGTTTTGGATTACTTGGCGTTGCCTTGAAAATGATACCAGAATTTCCACTCCTAAGAAAAATGTCTTTGTTTTTAGTGAAAATTTACACGAGCTGTGGACGATTTTTTTAATTCTTTATTTGATTATTACTTTAATCTTTTAACTGACAAAAGATCAAAGGCCAAATAACTTAAGTCCATAAACAGTACGGAATGCCAAATGGGTTTGAAAAGTTATAAATAAATACAGATACAAACTTATTTACGTTGCCTTTTGGACTTAAATGTCAGACTGCCTGAGCGAGAGTTGAACCTACGATCTTTGAGACCAAAGGCCGAAGTCCTACCGCTCAGCCTTACTGACACGGCCAATAAAAGGGAACGTCCAAATGCAGAATTTAACACGCCCAAACTATAGATATGTAATCAATACTGCGGCCAGTGTCAGTATGGTTGAGCGGTAGGACCTTGGCCTTGGTTTCAAAAGTCGTGGATTCAATTTTCGTTCAGGAAACGTAAATAGGTTTGCATCTCTTTTCCTTTACAACTTAAAGGGATATGCCTTCCAGCGCCATTTTTCTCGATCCTTCCACATCAAGTACGGCCCCAAGTCTATTTACTTACCGTTAGTCATTCCCTTGCTAAAAATCCGTTTTAAAATGTGGCGTCTAGGAGATTTTCTGTTGAATAATTGTTAACTTTATTTACTGCGTCCCGCAGTGTATGATGCATTACGCCCTTACAATAATCATGACGTTTCATCTCTGTGTGTGCATGTACTAATTTTCTAGCAATTACCATGAGATCAAAAATCTAAAAGACTAATGCGGTGAAAATTAAAATTAATTATTCCAATACATCGCCGAAGCAAAATTATAAGCACTAGCCTAGAAAATTATAAATTGTGATTTTAAAATACGAGAATCATTCCGGTTTGTGACGACACAATTAATGCGTTCAGGCCGGCTTTTGTGTATTAGGCACAATGCCAACTGAGATAGTAGCTACGTTTTTCGCTGCGAGGAACGAAGCTACTGTCTCAGTTGACCTTGACTATGATAAATGCGCGGATGCGATCGACGCGTAGCTGTTATAAGGTAGGCGGCATGTTGCTTTAAGCCCAGCATGAAAATGCGTGATGGTGCCTGGGTACCCGAGGGAAGTGAGCAAAGCAAAACCGGGTTGTCTCCGACCCTAGAAAATGTGCACTCGATTCGGTTTATCGACCCATAGCCCACTGTTAAAAACGAGTAGAAGGAGTTGATTACGATAAAAAAAATTCAATATTTTTTTTTTAATCGCAGTTTAAATAATAATTTGAAAACTTTATCGCAATTAATTACCTACTCTCATCTACAGACAGTAGCAATGACTAAAGTTTATAAAATACAAATTCAGCTTGGATAACCTTTCACGAAAATCGAAGAGGTTTTCATACGGCTTGAAATTCTTTATTTAGTGACTAGTGTTTAACTTATATTTACCATTACCGTTAGGGCGGACGGCAGTTCCTGGTCTACCTGTATTCTCAATTTGTGCAGGTGCACGAGGGCGTACCAAATTTTTACTCAATAATTAAGAAGTCACGTGGCTTGTTTGTTACGTTTAAAAGTTTTGCTTTGTGCATTCCTTTGCTTCCTGCGAGAGAGAACACGATAGGCCTACATGGTGCAGCGCTAATTTGGTGGCAACCGGCCTTTAAAGGAGCCCGTTTTATTTTCCTTCGAATCATTACTTATTTACTTATTTTAGTTGCATTATTAGAAATGATAAAGACTGGAAGTAAAACGTCTTTAACTTCTCTCTGATTTAACAGCAAGCCCGGTTTAAGAATAAAAAAATAGATTTCAGCAGAAAGCAAGCACGTTCATTTTTGTTATCTTTTCTCAGTTTCGAGGCGCCAAGAAGACCCTTTTATTACGTGCGAGGCTTCATTTCTGGGAAAAGGAAATGGATTCTTCAAACACTCTTGTTGCTGCAACACCACCGGAAAGACTTAATCGTAAGGTGGACACGGAAACTTTTCCTTAGCACACTTGCGGAGGCCATCAGAATTTGTTATTCAAAGGAAAGTCTTACACGCAGGGCGATGACAGGGAAAATGAGCGCGTTACAAGTCTGAAATGGAATTATTTACCTAACCACTTTCGCGAGTATGCCGGACGGAGACGAAGAGTGTGGCTGCAAATGTTTGTTGTTGCCATGGCAACACGGGGCTAACACGACCCAGCCCATCTGCACCTACGTCAGAAAGATCTTCACACCTCGGTCCTTGTTGCGCATTGACTCGCGTTGTCATGGCGATCCGAGGGTTATTTTCGTGGCTTAAAGCTTTTAGGTGGCACGCCTAAGTAATAGGAATCGAATTTGGTTAGCCGACAGTATAGTTTCCAAAATTTTGTACAAAACCACAGGGAGGCCCGTAAGCCGACCATCTAAATAAAAGTGAGGCGGGGTGGCGGAGGGGGGGGGGGCGGCGGGCGGGGGAGGAAGAGCATTGTAATTGAATATTTTGGACCTTTGTTACACGGTAGGCCAATGGACTGCTCAAGAAGGACTTTAAAAAAACGTATCATCGAATAGTAAAAAATTATGAGACCTTTAACTGAATTCAGTCCACAACGAATAAGGGTAGACTATTGTTGGCGAAAATCGTCCACATTATTTTGAAAGCAACAACATGCGAATTGTGTGAACAGTGGAAATGTTGGGGTGATGTCAGTTAGTGAATGTCGCCCGCGTCATGTTCTACCTGCGGCGTGTGCTTCATTGTGTTTCAATCCCACAGTTTTCTGCACAGTTGGAATGTAGGACTGGTGTTCTAAGTGGTTTTACAGTGGCAATTCGGTCTCTGGCGTGGACTTGTATCGATGGGTGTCATTATGCTTAGGATTACGGTTAGGTTAAGTAGGGTAAGGTAGGTTAGCATTTGAGTGCATGGCTCTGTAGGCCCGTTAGGACTCAAATAAAAATCAAATCATATCAAAACATGCGTAATCCTCTTTATGTTTTGAGGCGCACAACGACAGGCTGAGGCCTCAATAAAATTGCATTATGGTTACATGCCTGCCGAATTTCATTCTTTTCTTTTTAAACTCAGGGACCTTGTAGGGATACTTTTGTCCTAAAATTGGGGATAATTCCCGGACTAACAATTCCGGGATTACGCAGCAAAAAACTCCTCTAAATTGTTGAAAATGGGGTGGGGGGTGGGGGACTTTCTATTTTCTGGGGAAGCACACACAACTCTTATATCCTTAAAGGCACACACTCCCTACAATCACCCTCTGCCTAGGATGGTTTCCTATTTAGACGAACAATTTTCCCGTTTCGCCGAAAATTAAGACCTATTTAAAATTTAGTGAAAGGGGAATTCCGGTTTCGTCGAATCCCATTTGGCCGAATCAAAATACTCCTAAAAAATTTAACATTAGAAAAGTCAATGAAGCATTCCTATATTTCGAAGAAATTTGTGGATAGTTGCGTTTTCTGATATACGTTTAGCCGCAGTGAGCGAGGCAGGCATCTTGGAAAAAAAAACAGATTCGGAAAAAAAACTAAGTATCGTGGGCCTAACACAAACTATAAGCGATGCCGGAGATGATATTAGGAATCAGGGTGTTTATTTACTTCTGTTGATTTTTTTAGGTGGAACCTTTTTTTCCATGATGTTAAACTTGCAACAAGCGTTTAAATTACTTATGAAACCGAACTGCAAGCCCCATTTCTTTAATCTTAAGTTTCGTTGGTGTCGCGATTATTGTTGACGTAAGAAACCATCTACTTGTCTTGTTCCATAGTTTAACACTTGTTTTGTTTTTGAATTCATAGGAGGAAATGTTAAGCGAAGGTGCAAACTATACTGTGCCGTCCAGGAATTGGCAAACTTAATTAAAACGTTTCAACACCATGAAATTACCCAAGTTCACCAACTTCAACCGGAAGATCCCCTGAATAAAGATCCATCACTCGGAAAACGCTTTGCACTGACATCACCGTGCCACCAACTTTGCCGCCACACGAATAGGGTGCTAGCAGTACGCAATGTCTGTGTGTACAAGTTTCGGACACAATTTGTGTTCTGCTATAGTATAGAATACGTGTAGAGCTCGTGTACACTGATTTGTACTCTCAGTGAACAGCCTCTTCAGAGTGTTTTTATCAACAGGATGTCTCAAAAGTGTGCCCCCCCCTCCCCCGACAAAAAAATCCCGAATAACTTCTCTAGCTAGTGCAGGAAAATGAGACGTAAGAATCGTTGTATGCGTAAGGGCTCGTTTACGCAACGAGACCTTCTCGCTCGCCGAAAGCTATTTGCTAGGCAACCATTATTTATTTACGATTAATTTCCGTTTCTAGTAAATGAATGCGGTAATAGGCAACAAATTAAATGTATTATAAATAACAACACGGACAAAGAACAAAGTGCATCAGTCATTTTAAACATTGCTACAACATTGTTGCCATTTCACGCTATTTCCATAATTTGCTATTCTCGCTGAAAAAACAGCTTCTAGCACTGATCAAACGACGGTAGAATAAATAGCTACTCGCAGCGAGAATTCAAAATCCAACATGGCGTCCATTTCGGAGTTATCGATTCGAAGACAAACCATCGAATGCCGGTATTCAGGAATCTGTCCGTCGTCGTGTACTGCAGTAAATATTGTTTTCTTGTTGTCATAAATCGACGCTCTCATGTTGCAAGCATCGTACGTCCTGTCGCGAGGCACAAAGAGAAAATTTGCGTCCGCGTTGTTGCCATGGTTACAAAGTATAGACAACCTGAAAGCCGCATTCTCCGACAAAGGCGAGAAGCAGCCAGCAGATTTAGTATTGACCAAGTAAAAGCTAGTAAGCGAGAAAATTGTCCTTGCGTAAACGCGCCCTAACCGTAGCAAGCGCGGTGTCGCAAGCGAGGCTGGCAATTTGGAAAAAAGTATTTCGGTGAAACGGCATGCGGCGAATCAGGAATTCCCCTTTAGTCCGAAAATTAAGACACTGAGTAATAAGGCTGTACCGATTCCGAGCTGCCGAGCTGATTCGATACCGAGCAGAGCATGATCGGAAATGCTCGGTATACCGAGCAACGTCCATTTTTAACCGAGCCTCGCGGCTGGTCTTGACGCGCGATTATGGGGCCGATGGACCTTGAACACGAGCTTCATTCGGGGGGTTACTCAATTCCACTCTATGATTAATGTCGATGCATGGGTCCTGCTGCAGGAACTTTAAACGTTCTGGAATTAAATTTGTAGGTGGTTCTTACAGATTAACTGCTTTTTTTTAATGCTTTTTCGGACGTTCGCAATCATATTACACTAAATTGGTATCCGCAGCATTGTTTTGGTGATACCAGGCTGTTTTAGTGACAAGATTTG
The DNA here is from genome assembly GCA_023313725.1 of Lithobius niger. Lineage (NCBI taxonomy): Eukaryota > Metazoa > Arthropoda > Chilopoda > Lithobiomorpha > Lithobiidae > Lithobius > Lithobius niger. The sequence goes on from JAHWFP010018707.1 coordinate 51,054, forward strand.
TTGTTTCTGTAAGCCTGCTTGGAATTTAGCAAGTGCTGATTAGTAAACATGCCCGGTTCTACTTGGCAGCACTGATCGGCTGGGTTCTGCACGGTGTGCCGGCCATTTTTCGAATGCTCGGTTGGGGATCGGCTCTGCAGGAAAAAATGTGCTTGGTACAGGCTTACTGTTTAAAATTCGGGAAAATAAGAATCAACAAAACGGGTAAACACTCATTTGATTTAAATGAGTGTATAAAGAAAATTGGGCTTAAAGTTATTGGGGGTGGCGGGTCAGAATTTTGAGATACCCTCTATACAGAATTATGGTGGCAGTGCATAACGAAAAAACGAGGAAACTTGTCGGAAAAACGACCTTTGGCGATAGATTGAATTCTTCCTCCTTCCAACACCCTAGCCACAAGCTGGTAAGGCCGTTAGTGTATATCACAGTCGAGACATGGGTTCTCCATGTCCAGGTGTTTCCCGTGTCACGCCACCAGCAGTCGGGTGTCTATCGTCGTGACAAGGGGTCACGGAGGAGGCGATGACAGAACCCGTCCCCTGGGTACTCTCACTACTTCCCGTTTCCGCAAGAAATGGCGACCAACAAGTTAAGGAACTGGGATGAGAAGTTGTTGCCTTGATCAGATAAAGGATAAAGACACGAGTCTTAGAGGACTTGGACAATTTAGACCTAGTCTTGTTTCTAGTAGATATACAAAGACGGAGTAGGTTGGTGACGCGCAGGGAATTCTGAGTTCGACCCTCTTTTAGAGGTTGAAAATGATTAATTGAGAATTACTTCGTTATTGCGCTTGCGGCACAACGATCGTTTTGTGAAGTATTGGACAATGAATTTTGAACACTTCTTTGCCACACAAGCATTGATACAGCACTTTTTTTTCCTGTATAAAACTCCATTGTTACGATTTAGCATTGTTACGTGAGAAACTTGCCTGATTCGAACGATCTATGGCTTAGAAACATGCTGCAGCCATGTGATGTTGTTCTGTTTCAACAACGGAAAGATTTTTGCACAAACATTGGCATCTACCAGGAACTACAAATCAGTATGTAGAACTCGGTACAATATTTGAGATGTTCAAAATTCAATGTTAAATAATGTACAGTAACGGACAATGAGTTTTGAACACTTCTTTGCCAGACAAGAATTGATGCAGTGTTTTTTTTCTCTAACGACACTCCATTGTTACGATTTTAGCAATGTTACGCGAGAAAGTTGCCTCATTCGAACTAACCGTGTGTTAGAAATGTGATCCAGCAATTGCAACGTTGTTTTATTTCAACAACGGAAGGATACTTACACAAACATTGGCATCTGCCAGGAACGATAAATCAGTATGTAGAACTCGGTACAACATTTGGAGGGTTCAAAATGCAATGTCCAGTGCTGTACATCCTGCACAACAGTGGCTTGGAATTGGCCAAATGACCAAGGCCAAGCAGCATTGAACCACATTGCTTTCCTGATTGGTAGAGATTGAGATCTCTAAGCCGGCCCTCCGATTCCATTTTCAATCGAGCCCACATTCTAAATTACGTATACCACGAACAGCCTGGTTGCCTACGTCATACGGTAAGAAGCTACACTTCACGGAAAATAAACGTAGCTGTCTCAAATCCAAAGTATTAACAGTCAATAACTCCTTTTCATGCTTCTTTCCGATCGCTGAATCGAAACTCATTTGTTACAAGCAGCTCAGGAGTATGAATTTGCAATAAAAACGCTCATCTGATGAATGTATAAATCCCGCAGGACAAGCAAAATAGTCTTTAATTTTTAGATGTGCAATATTCATGACCTTTTCAAAAGACGAATCTCCATGGAGGGTCGACAAACACCTACGCCCCTGCCCATGTCCATCATGGTGACCCATCTTTTGAAATGGTACGGTAATCACTAAAAATTAAACGCTGTTTTTTGATAGTCTGCTTTAAACCTTTCCAAATACAGTGAAAAAGGGACGGACAGGAGGTCATGAAAATTGATTTTTAAAAAGCCAGGATATGCCACGAAAATAAAGACTGCCAAAATGCGAACGACCTTTATTTTTGCACACCGTGATGACGTTGTGAACTGAGTACACCCTGCCGCACAGCCAAATAATACTGACACGGCCAAAAAGAAACTGTTATTGGGCAGCATTTAACACGCACACATGTGCGTGTTCTCATATGTATATGTGCGCATGTTAAATGTTGCGCATGGCCGTTTCCTTTTGGCCGTGTCAGCATGGTCGAGCGGTATATAGCTTCGGGCTTTAGTTTCAAAAGTCGAGGGTTCAATTTCCCGTTCAGGCAGTCTGCATTAATCCAAAAGACAACGGCAATAGGTTTGCATTGGTGGATAACTAAAGATAACATACATGATGATCATCTCATAGAAAACATAATAAACATTAAACCTATTAATTTTCTCATTATGAAGAAAACATTAAAAACAAATTAATTAGGATAGGGAGAACAAAATTGTATGCTGCTATTTAGGTAAGAGTATGGTTAACATTTCGTGCTTACGAGTTTAAGTTGCAAAAAAATATGTAAAAGCCAGTTGCCACCAAATTAGCATTGTAGCATCTAGGCCTATCGAGTTCTCTCTCGCAGCAAGCAGAGGAATGCACAAAGTTGAACTTTTAAAAGCTAAAAACAAGCCACGTGGCTCCTTAATTATTCAGCAAAAATTTGGTACGCCCTTGTGCAACTGGAAACAAGTTGTAAGGCTTAACGATATTAGTGTCACTAGATGGCGCCAGGGGAATTTCTTTATATTTTTCCGTGGCTCCATGTAGTGACACTAATATCGTTAAGCTTTACAGCTTGTTTCCTGGTGCACGAGGGTGTACCAAATTTATACTCAATAATTAAGGAGTCACGTGACTTGTTTATAGCGTTTAAAAGTTCAGCTTTGTGCATTCCTTTGCTTCCTGCGAGAGAGAACTCGATAGGCCTAGATGATGCAATGCTAATTTGGTGGCAACCGGCCTTAAGAAGCAGTGCTATAGGCTTCTTTGGGCGTTAAACCTTCCTTCCTTACTGTTTTAACAGACAACTTCGCACCCTGCTATTGAGAAATTTTGCCGACTTCTGATTTTAGCCTTTTATATGCAATTTTGTGTTTTTTTAGTGTTTTTTTCTGTTCTTTTTTTAGTGCATTTTCTGTAATTGTTTGCATTTGTTTGCTTTTTTGAAGAAAAATGTTAGTGGTGTTTGACTCATTTCTATCCATTTTCATTTGGAATAAATTTCTTTATTATTATTGTTATTGATTTATGTTAGGCCGCTAAAAATTAATTAAGTGGTTCTCGGGAGCGCACGCATGAGTTTTTTCGTAACGCATGAAAGGTTTTTTACGACACTGTCTAAAAAAAAAATTCCGATCACGCATCAGCACTTTCACCAAATATTTCCTGGAGCCGATGACCACGTCAGCTCTCTGCTCTATACAAATGATCGCCTCGAAACGAATCTGAGGATTGTTCAGAGGCATGTCACAACTAAAAACTTAGATCTAAAGAATGACTTTTATCCAATATGCAACTGTTGCACGCTGATCCTGTCATTAAAACATAGATATTGTACTCCACAACAAAATATAAGCTACTGATTGCGCTAAATTTGGTAAAAAAAAAAAAAGCCATCCCCGCATCTGAAAAATCACGAATAAAACGTAAAATAAAAACACCGCCCGCTCGCGTCACTTCTTTTTTAGTATCACTCCCGAGAACCACTTAATTAATTTTTAGCAGCTTTAAATGAAAAATGATCACAAAAAAGTCCGTAACGTTGACGCACATTACTGTGGAACACTGCATTAAATTTACTTCCAATAGAGTGGAAATTCTCCATATTACGATTACTTCCACACTCCACCTAGTTCCTTATCTAGCAAATTTTCGACCTCAGGCTCTTCGAAGGTAAGTTCTTCAGGCTCTTCGAAGGTAAGTTTGTCTTCTGTTTACAGAAGAATGTAAAGAATGTAAACAGAAGATAAACTTACCTTCGAAGAGCCTGAAGAAGCTGCAGGTTGCAGTCGAAAATTTGCTAGATAAGGAACTATCTGGAGTGTGGAAGTAAGCGTAATATGGATGATTTCCACTCTATTGCCTACTTATTCGCAAATGTTTTGATATACTGAGGCAATAACACCATGGTCTACAGAATGTTTGAAAACGGCCAAAAACGACCGTTTAGAACGTTCGAGCGTACGATCTAGATTATTTTCGTCAAGAACGTTAAGCGAAAAACCAGTTCCGTTCTGGCACCAAGCCAGTCAGATCTTAACTTGTATGATATTAACAGAATGAAAGTCAATTCAAAGTGTGAAAATGAATGGATGTGTCCCACGTGGCGACCGTGTGGTGCCTCCTCTCTTCGTGAGTTCTTGCGCATGCGGTTGCAATTCACGCGCGTCAACTGTTCCCCGCCAAATTAGCGTGAGCGAAAAACGACCCACGAAAACGAAAGCCGTCAGCCAAGGGCGCGGAGTGCATGAATGCCCGCAGAATGTATGTTGCTCTGTTCAGACTTAGAACGTTGGTTTCTAGGATGGATTATACATTATTATTAGGTTGCCGCCGATTTTTGAAGTTTCTTAATTTAGCGGCGACGAAGCAGAGCAAATGAACGTCTCATTGAACACATCCTATTTTTCTTTCCACATGGATTCTGTGTCGTATATGTGGATTTTAGTCAGTAAATCAAGAAAACTAATTAAGGTGTTCGGGCGGTTTTTTTTTACTATTCAGAATACAGATTTCATAAATAATGTTTGTGACATTCAGGTTGCCAATAATAATGGTTAAGTTATTAAAAGTTATTGTTAGACTGGGTACCAGGTGTCAACCTGTTGTCCTTCGTTGACCATTTGCACTTATTGGGCAATATATATTACTAGAGGAAGCCCGTGCTATGCACGGGGCCGGTCATGAATTAAGTTTACGGACACATTTTCCGGGACATTTTCCCGGGACATTTTTCCGGCACTCTTCCCGACGATTTGTCAGATTGATCGACCACTCATGTCTGCCTCCTGTTTGCATGCAGGTAGAATGGGAGAGCGCATTTACAATACGGGCGCGAGGAGGGGAGAAGTGATTGTTCAGCCCGACGACTTGTCAGATTGAACCTTTATTGAGTTGATCGACCAGTCATGCCTGCCTCCTGTTTCCATGCAGGTAGAGTGGGAGATTGCATTTTCAATGCGGGCGCGAGGAGGGGAGCAGTGGTTTTCCTTTTAGCCTTCCCTTTTCCTTGTAGCCTTCCTTTTAGCCGGCCTCCAGGATTATTATATAGATATTATTATTGTTATTATTATTATTAATCGGCTCACTTACAGCCTGGAAGCTTCGCCCTTGCAGCACGATTGGTAGTGCTCCTGGCAAGTAGTGCACATGGTTTGTGTCTTTTTTGGGGAAGGTGTTTTTTTCCTTTTTTCTTTTTTTTTTCTTTTTCTTTCTCAGATTAGTTGAAAACGTCGACCTTTTGCTATAACCATCCAGTTGGTGTTTTTGTGGTAGCATCGCATTTCCGTCTTTTCCCGTAGCACCATCTTTCCAGAAGTAGGCCTAGTAGTATGTCAGTGATCTGCGAAGGCCTATATCTAGCTGTTTCCAGAAGCATACTAGGAAATGTCCTAATGTATGCTCAAGTATTGTCGCTGACACCTCCTTAGCTCGGTGTTTTGATTTTACTGTTCTATCGATAGGCTCAATTTTCTTTATGAATTGCGTTGGAGCATCAAGCTCGGAAGCTCGTATCATAGGTAAAGCCTGATTCGAACAGGCATTCACTTGGTATGGAGATGAGGACCATAACCACTGGACTGTTACTGCTCGCTTTGCTTGGGATCTCCAAAGCCCCCTCACCAAGTTAAGTTTATATAAATAATCCAAGCGAAGAACGATTAAAGGTCTGCCATCTTGAGTTTGTGGATTGAGCGAAAAAACCGCCTCCTGGAGTTGGTGAGTCCAATGCTTCACCAGTGACGTCACAGTGGAGGGATCGTAAAATTCACCTGGATTTTGAGAACAACTGTTTGGCTGCGCTGAGCTGTCCATAGGAAAAGTGCTTGTTGATTCAAGCTGGTGCTTTAAAACAAAGTTCAAATTTTATTTTTTTGTAGTTCGGTACTGAGTGACGTTTTACCTTAATATACCAAATCATTTAACTACGTGACTAGCCTACGTATGTTGCAGCTAGTTATTCTTTTAAAAAAAAATTTACGTTTTAATTTTAATCTTTTTACATTTTTTGATTTACGTATTTAACTTAGTTTTGTTGCAGAATCACTGTTGGTAGCATTTTGGGTCTTTTCTGGATAACCTCTTTTTTTTTATAAGAATAAACATAAGATAAACGTAGCATTTGAAACGAGCGTTAGTTTAATATTTTTTTCGTATCAGTATAACCTCACACAGATCAGTGATTCCGCGTTCGCGGCAACGACATTCGTGTTTTTCGCGCTAGTCTCCATTCTGTCAACGCATTAGACTGGAGGGCGCAAGTTTGTTAAATGGGGCTGATCTTCACAGGTACACTCCTGTCAACACGTATACAGATCAGCGGTCCCGAACTGACGTCAGAAAGCGGAGCGGCGAACGCGGAGAAGTGAGTTAGCGAGACAAGAGTCGGGTTCGAAGATGGAGCGAGGAGATGAACGAGACAAGATTTTCAGGTCGACACGGCGATTTATGTTGTTGGCATTTGCGGCCGATGTCGGGAATGTCAGGATGGCTACGCTTTGGCGCGTCTTGTGCGTTTCACCACGACAGACTCAATGACTTTGCGCTAACAACACTGACATGACGTAAAATAGAACCAAGGTAAAAAGAAGAAAAAAAAAATACGAGATCGTTGCAGACGGTGTTCTTTTTTGGATATAAAGTCTAGTTGTTTAATAAACTCATTTTCTTTCTTTAACGTGTTGCGGTTCCTGCAGAACCAAATTATCCTTAAACCTAGTACTACAACTCTGATACTAACCTCGTCTTAAACTCCTTGGTATTAAGACACCCGCCAAGATAAACGGTAAACATCCAGATACAATGTATACATGATTGAAAATTGCACAGTAAGCCTTTTTCATATTTTTTTCATTAACCTTCGAACTATTACTCGGTGGGATTAGCTTGGCGAAAGAGCTTGGTGTTTGATATCACGATTTCACACGGCCGAAAAGCTTGGCGGGAATCCGTAACAAGTTTTGTTTTGGGCTAGATTAGTAATAAACTAAGAAACTCAATGGAGCCAACATTGCCACTTGTCATTCTTAACTTTTCATAATGTCGACTCCATTTTGTTTCTTCGTTATGACCTTATTTTTTTTTTTAGCTTTCTTTGGATGTTAAAAAAAAATATTAATAAAGAGGCTAATTAACAACATATTAGTCGTTGCGTCCAGGGATTACAGTGAAGACCAATGAGCGGCCATCAAGACAAAAATTTCACGTGTATACATGGTCGGGAATTGCACCATGGTCTTCTCATAACATGTCGACTGCTCTAACTACTAAGCCACCACGACACTACCCAGATTACCGCAAACTGGCCCTATACACTTTAACATCGTGATGCCAAAAAGCCATAATGCTAGCCGCGAACCAAATTAATTTTATTAAATCAAATATTGAAAAAATATTCGATTAAACTAAAAAAGAAAAAAAATGCAGACAATATTAGGGTTTATATCCATGTTGAAACATCATCGGGAATTGCCATATTGCCTTTAACAAATTTAACAAGTCGCTTTTTGAAAATTTAAAGTTAGTAATTATGGTATAAATGCTTTAATAAATCAATTTAGTGCCTGGATAAGCGTATAGAACACAAAATTAACAAAGCAACCCTTTAATATTGTTAGTTAGGCTTCCCGGCGTAACCCAACTGCGTCACAGAGAAACTAAAGTGTTGTTAA
>JAHWFP010018707.1:58977-86689 GCA_023313725.1 Lithobius niger
TTCAACCTTTGGTCTCAAAGGTCGTGAGTTTGCATCTGTATTTATGAAACAATCATTCAAGACCAGTCATGTACCAAGAAAGCACAGAAAAATAACCTGACAATTTCGGTGTTCGAACAATGAATACTACGGATAAAACCCCCTTGACTAAGTTTACACATCACAATTTACCCTATCAGCTCGAACGCCAGAAAATCGGTATTACCAAGCTTCTACTTTTGTTTAGTGTTTTCCGAATAACGTCTATTTACGGGCTTATACACTAAGTTAAAAAAAAAATGTGCCGTCCATCCAGTCTTTTTAAACGCATGTAACTCAGGATCTACTTATGCACGCAGTACCACACGCAGTTCGCATGCAGAATCACACGCCGTTATGCACACAGAACGGCACGCACTTACGTATGTAGAACTGAACTGTTATGCATGCAGTTCTGCACGTAGTTATATGCACGCAGAACCTCACATACCAATGCATGCATGAACCTGACACAGTTACGCGTGCAAAACCGCACGCAGAAATGCATACAGCTAGGCAGGCAGAACCACACGCAATTATTTATATCCACGCAGAACCGTAGGCATTTATGCATACAAGAAGTGTTGCATGCAGAACCTCACACAGTTATACACGCAGTTATAACAGTGGAAGCAGAACCGTACGCACTACGCAATGCATCCAACATTAGCAACAGCTAACTATGACAAGTGAACAGAAATAATGGCTAAAAAATTCCCGAGCAATCATGAATCCGGGAGTCAGCAAATTAGTAACAACCTTGATACTGTCGAGTTAGCGACTGCATCTGAGGGACCCAATTCAAAGACCAGGGTTTAGTTCCCTGACTCACAATATCACGTGAATTTATTCGTCATTATTTCTGCTCACTTGGCATTCTCAGCTGTTCACAATGTTTGCTCCGCTGTGTTTCGTAGTTTATTAATAATATTTACAGCTAATTGTGTTTCTTCATTCCAAAATATTCGATTCGGTGTTCTCTTGCCTTGCAGCCGACAACACTTTGGCTTTTGGGCTGTGCTTGGTCATAATATGTTCGGAGTACCTGGCGACCCCTCACAATGTTTGCATTGATACTTAGTTATTTTTTCATCTGCTTGGGGGCCTGCTCTAAAAGTCATCTGTTGATGCTAAAGACGTATTATGTGGTAGCAAGATGTTGACGGATAGGCTTAAGAACTGGGTTATTTTTTCCCCCAACATAGGGAGGGAGTACTATGGCTCCCCACTGGATGGCGCTACCTGTATTTACGTATGAATTGGTGTGATTACGCCTGCCTGAAGTTGAGTAATTATGCCTACATTTGAGTAATCAGCTCTATATTTGCCTAATCAGACTTATATTTGAGGAATTAGGCTTATATTTGAGTAATTAGACGTATATTTGAATAATTAGACCTGTATTTGAGTAAAAAAGTCTCCATTTGGGTAATTAGGCCTATATTTGAGTAAAAAAGCCTATATTTGAGTAATTAGGTGTATATTTGAGTAATTAGACCTACATTTGAATAATCAGACCTCTATTTGAGCAGTTAGACCTCTATTTGAGTAATCAGACCTATATTTGGGTAATTAGGCTTGTATTTGAGTAATCATACGTATATTTGCGTAATTGGGCATATATATGAGCGAATATCTACTCATCAGCGAATATCTACTCGGCAATCTTTAGATATCTTCGAAGCGCAAGGAAGGCCAAATGTGCGAGCGAAGTAACTTTTCTCCAAAGCTCAGTGTGATCAGAAAATGGCAAGTCGACGCCCTGGTGCCCTCTAGGTAGTAATTATGAGGTTTTTTGCAAATCCAAACTGTTCTAAAACATATCCATTCAGCCATTGGTGACTGCCAACACATTGAAAATATTAATTATTTAAAAAAAAATCAACTTTGCCTTAAATTCGATCCAGCATCAGACCTTGCTAAACCTTTACATCAACACGTTTGCTAACTGAGCTATCATTACCAGGGCCGGGAGGGGGGGGGGACCAAACTGGCAATTTTACGAAATTAACGCTCCCACCGCAATTTTAACTACCCCCTCACAATTTAACTCCCGGCCCCAGCTGCTGCCCCCTAACACGACGAAAGAATACAGTGCGTCCACTCTTACACTACTGAAAACAAACAAAAAAAAGCAAAAAAAGTTATTAAAAAAACTGAACTTGGGTAAACTTTCTTTTTCAGTCTTTCTTGTGGGCATGATTAATAGTGGGGATAACTACAATAGTTATCGTTACTGAGTTTTTAGTTCATTTCCTAAGAGTGAGCGCTTTCCTAACACCCCCCCTCCCTCCCGGTAGCCACGGCCCTGATCATACGTACGTGAATTACACGTCTAAAATTGCTTATCTAGTGTATGAATTTTTTTACTACAAACGTTGGCTTACTTATTCCATACCCATTGTTCCTTAAGAGCGTTCATACGCTGTAGGTTATGTTCAAAATTAAGTTAGTTTATCTATACCAGCATTAGTTTGCTTCACGCACAACTCAAGGCTCAAAGAAATTAATAAAAAAAAAGTGACTTCTTCGTTTTTTTATCAACCGTTTACAAAAGTGTTGGGTCTCGTGCTCACGGGTGTTTACGTTACTCTCAGGAATTGTACGTGCTATGTTCCATTCTGCCAAACGAACTCAACTCTGATGGCCCCAATGGCTAAAAGACGCCAGGCAGAGCCAACAACAACACCTTCCATTAGCCCTTTTTTTCCCTCCCCTGGCCAAGATGCCTCGAGAACTCCCACTACATTAGAAAGCCTTCTTCCAAGACAGAACGAACTGCGGGAGGTCTCAATAATTATGATGTGATGAGGTACGTTCAGCACAAATTGTTACATCATTTAGTCATTACGGGACTTACATGTGGACGTTGGGGGTACCAGAAGGAAAAGAGTTCATCGTTACTAAGTTTTTTAAGGAAAGTTTCGAGTTAGTGAGTAATTTCCAGGTCCTCAATCGCTGCTGAAACATGAAAACACGTCGGCTCCTCGAACCGCTTTTTCCGTTGAATCTACAACTAAAGATGGCGGACATGCATTGTTTCTTCGTTAGGCTTATTTACGGAAACAATGGTAGGGGACTGTCGTCACACAAAGCTCCCCACCTAAGGTGGGATGAAAAATTAAATTTTTGAAATTCGAAATGCCATAGTGCGGAAAAGTTGCCTTATAGCATCACGACCAAAAAATTTCTTCACTCTGAGGTCATGTCTCAAGGTGCCACAAAAACCTACAAATTTTAACATTGTCAGTCAATGGGTGGGATGGCGAAAAAGGCAAAAAAAGATGATTTGATTGGTTTACAATTTATTTTTAACATTATCTCGTGTGATAAATTCAGAAACCATAAAAAGAAACCACAATTCCAGGAATTCTTTTTCCAGAATAGCGATAATTAAGTTATGCCCCCCCCCCCCAAAAAAAAAATAGGCAGAATTGGCTATTTTTGGCCTATCTTTGATGTTAAATTGTACCCATAGTTTTAAACGAAAATTAAATTAAAAGGTGGACCGTCAATCCCAACGCTGCCGTAAATGGAGGGATGAATGTGGACTGTCAATACCGCTGCTGCCACAAATGTAAGGGATAAAGGTGGATTATCAATACCACTGCTGCATCTGCTGTAAGGAACGAACATGGACTGCCAATGTAAGGAAAAATTGAAGGGGGGAAGATGGACCACAGATCCCACCGCCGCCACGATTGTAAGGGATGAAGGTGGACTGCTAATCACTGCTGCCAAAAATGTAATGGATGAATGTGGGCTGTCAATCCCACTTTTGCCATAAATGTATGGGATGAAGGTGGACTATCAATTCCACTGCAGCCAAAAATGTAAGGGTTGAAGGTGGACCATCAATCACACTGCTCCCACAAACCTAAGGGTTGAAGATGAACTGTCAACCCCACGCTGCCACATGTAAGGAATAAGGGTGGACTGTCAATCCCACTGCTGCCATAAATGTAAAGGGATGAAGGTGGACTATCAATCCCACTGCTGCTACAAATAGGGATGAAAGTGGACTGTCAATCCCACTGCTGCTACAAATAGGGATGAAGGTGGACTGTCAATCCCACTGCTGCCATAAATGTAAAGGGATGAAGGTGGACTATCAATCCCACTGCTGCTACAAATAGGGATGAAGGTGGACTGTCAATCCCACCTGCTGCTACAAATAGGGATGAAAGTGGACTGTCAATCCCACTGCTGCCAGAAATGTAAGGGATGAAGATGGACCGGATGTAAGGGATGAAGGGGGACCACTGCACAAATGTAAGTGATGAGGTGACATGCCAATTTGTGGCAGGAGTGGGATTTGCATTCTGCCTTCATCCTTTACACTGTTGGCAGCATTACGATCTGTATTCCATCTTCACCCTTTGCCTTTTTCTTTACATTAGTTATCCACGACTCCACGTTCATCCCTTACTATAGACGCTTACCAGGTATTACGCTTTTTCTGTGGCGATGCTGGAATAAACTGGCCAGAGAGATGCAAGACCGGTTGCCATTTTGACATAGATGGGCAGCTGCATTGATGGTTAAGTATATAGTATACAGAAGCACTACGATTACCGCAGACGCTCCGCCCACCCTTAAACTCCCACTCCACTTTTCATGGTTCTCAAGCTTCTACGCGATTCAGGATTTTTTTTTTCAGTTTTAGCCGTCCCTATGAATGTAAACCACCCCTGAGAAAACCCGTGGGGACTTAAACGTGCACCCAGTGTGTAAGCTGTTCCTCCTATTTTCATACAGACTACGACTTACCGATTTATTAACCCTGGATGCTGAAAATTGTCTGATTTTCAAGGACGTGCTGCTTTTCCACCCTATTGTCAGCCGAGGTAGGTAAGTGGGGGGAGGGAGCGGGGGGGGGGGGAATACGTGATCCTTCGTCTGCTGAATATAACGTGACGGGCGTCACTCGAGCGTCAAGGCGACAGAAATAGGAAGCTGGAGGAACGAAGAGATGGAAGGGAAAGAAAAAACGGAAAAGAAAGAATAAAAAATAAGAAAAGAAACTACTAACACAAGAAGCGCGGTAAGAAGTTAGGCGAGAACGGAGAGCAGAACTTTTGGCTTTTGTCCAAAATAAGACATGTAACAGACTTCCGGGAAAGGGTGGTGGTGGGGGAGGGGGGTAGGGAGAGGGGGAGAATGCGTTAAGTAGAGAAGAAAACACTGCGAGAAATACAGTAAACAGCAACAATTAAAGGTGAAACTTTTGCGTTTGGTTACTTTTGGACGCGCAGTGATATCTGTTACGAATTTATTGGCCCAAGTGGTCGACTAGATGACTGAATGAAGGATTTTTTTTTTGTTGAGTCTGTTCGCTGTGTGGGTTTGCGCGTGAGTGTTTATGTGTTTAGAACGTGACTATAATGAAAACTTTACTCCAAATTTGGAAACAATGCTGTAAATTACAGTTGATGAAATGAATTCCCCAAGATGAACGTTAAAAAAAAAATATTCGAAAAAATTAGAAAGCGACTGAGTGCCTTCAAACAACAAGGCCATCCGTCACTTCCATGTACACGGTATCCCGACCAACAACGGAATAAACTCACTTTGATAAACTCACTAAACAACTCACTGACCGATAACGCAAAAATCGACCGCTTCCACCAAAAATGAAGTGACGCTTAGTCTTTTATGAACAGACAAGATGGAGGAGACTGTTCGAAATTGGGGCGTTTTTTGCTCCTTTTTTGTGTGATTTGTATTGTGAACAAGGCCGGACAGAAAGTGTGCTATTGGCTGAAAATTAAAATTTAGGCCCTTCTATGTGACTTGCGAGTTTTTGCCCTGTCAGGAAGTACCCGTCCACTTAAGACTTTAAATTCCCAAATTAATTCGTTGGTCGGGGACCCGATGCGTGTAACGGTCGAATTGCATGCACGTTCATGATGCACACCTTAAAAGTGCCGTAAAGAGAGATGGGGGAGGGGGGGGGGGCCCGCAGTGGCGTAACTAGGACATCAGGGACCCATTGGACCCCTTCCTCCCTCAAAAAACAGCAGTTACAAAAAATCAACGTCTCACCCAGGAATTTTTTTGGGGGGAGAGGGGAAAAAAAGCTGGAATTCAAAATGGCTTCCAAAAATTCAGCGGCGAGGTCTAAGGAATGTAGTGGAGTACATTAAGTACCCCAAAGGCCATTAGAAAACTCATTGAAGAAAGCCAATTTTCACTGAGCCATTTTGATTTCTCGGTAAATGCCGCTTTTGTCTACTTTTACCGAACTTTACTTTCAAATTAGGGTCTTGGGGGACACACTTGCCCCATTGACCCATCCTCCCAGTGCACCACTCCAAAAATCTAAACTTGTTTTCATTGTTCATCTTTGGGCGTCGCATGCATGAAAGTATGGGCACCAGCCCAAGAGATTGAGACTGCATATAGTGCACAGCATGACAGAACGCTTTCTTCTTCTAAAGTTTTGTTTTGACGTATTCCAGCATTATAATATTATTTTCAAGGGGATGGTCGGTGGAGGGGCCTTTAGTTGACTTCGTCAACTCCAACGCAGTGGTTACATTACTCGGGGGGGGGGGGGGGGCCCAGAAATAAAGGCGAGGCAGAGGCGACAAAAATACTGCATCAGTTTTTTTGCCATAAAACAAAATTCATCTGGCATCTAGAAAATGTTGGGCTTCACGGCCTAGGCTAAGTAAGCGTCAGTTTTGCAGTATCAACAAAGAGCGCTTTCCTAAGGCCCGTATTCTGAATGCTGCCTAAAACTCGAACTTGACTTGAAATGACGTCACACCTATTATGTGGCATTCACCACCCGATTTCTTCCAAATGTATCCAAAAGAAGTTATGGTGGTGAATGGCACTAAATATAGACGTGACGTCATTTCAAGTGAAGTTCGAGTTTTAGTCAGCGTTCAGAATACTGGCCTTATAGTCCTATTACACCGATCAGCTCCTCAAATCTGTTCTTAAAGTGTGATGATTTGTCAATCCCTCAGCGTGACGTCGCAACTGAATTATCGGAGGTTTTGCTGGATCCACCAACTAAAGATGGTAGACGTACAGTTTTACTTTGTTACCTACCCATTTTTCATGTAAACATAATTAACAAATGACGGAGATCGTCGTCGCATATTGGGTCCCTACTAGGCTAAAAAAAGGTAAAATAAGTCATTCGATTAGTGTTAAGCCTAATTAATCAGGCAGGTATTTACGTCAAACTGCTTAACAACGGCCTTGACAATGCAAGCATGATGGAAACGTAACGGTGAGCACACGATGGTGAGCATACGTTCTTAAATCACTTCTTTCTTTACATTGGCTGCCATTTGCTCATTGGTGCGTCAAGTAAGTGTTCCAGTTAATGCATTACGTAACTTTTGATGGAAACCAACGCTTTTCTTGGAATTGGTCGCTTTTGTTGGAGTTTTGTTGGAATCGGTCGCTTTTATTGGAATCTTGTTGGAATCGGTCGCTTTTGTTGGAATTTTGTTGAAATCGGTCGCTTTTATTCGAATCTTGTTGGATTCAGTCGCTTTTGTTGGAATTTTGTTGGAATCGGTAACTTTTGTTGGAATCTTGTTGGAATCGGTCGCGTTTGTTGGAATCTTGTTGGATGGTCGGTGGAATCGGTCACTGACCAGTACGATGGAATGATGAAAGTATGTGGCTTGACCCCTAGGAGTTAAGCATGTGCAACTGATGTAGGTCAGGTGGTTGGTTCACTAAATCTACACAATTCAGATTTGTATAGAATTAGCGAACCAACCCCTGACCTACATGTTGAATATGGTGATATTTGAGTATACGGTTTACCGGGGATAGGTGGAGGTGGGACAATGAAAGCAGCTTGAACCCGGGCATAGAATACCCAAGTTACAGCTCTGCACTCAAATGAAACCAAAGTGTATAAAAAATGACAACGTCATTTCTAGTGTATTATTTTCGCTGGTGCCAGTCCGACCTTCATTTGCTGAGATGGTGACGTTTCAGTTGATATACACAACCGCCATCAAGTCAATCACAACGGCACATTACATGTCTGTTTATTGAGAATGCTCAGTAAGACTAGGTGAAAGCTCCTGTTTTGGTCTATATTTGTATACTGTGATTAGGCAGGGTTTTTTAGTGTAATGTCTGTTTATTGTAGACACAATTCATTTGTAGAAAATGTAAACGTGATTGCATTTGGCGTAGAAAAGGCCAATTATTGCACAATTGCAGCCAATTACTGAGCAGTTATTCGGACATGCTGACGGTGTTGGGGATGGGGAGGGGGGAGGAGGAGGGGCGTACAAATTCATCATTTAAGACGAAATTAATTGTCTAAGAAACATTTGTTCAAGTGGTTAATTGATCTGAACTCGACTTAGTGATGTTCAATATCGTGAGTTGACTTTATCTAAATTTATATTTTTTTGTGTCATGTCTAAAAATGTTTGCATTCCCTGTTTCTTTCGGCAAAGTATAATTGTGCTATTCTGTATTTCTGGATTATTCATGTATTTTTTTCTCTCTTAGCTTCGTAATTTTATCTGAATTGTTTTGTTTTTTATAGTTATATAAATTTTCTTTAAAAATGTAAAACTGTTTTTGGATTGTTGGAAATATTTTTCCTCAGTGTTTATTTTTAGTTTGATTTGCATTTTCTTCCGACCCCCAACCCACATGCGGGCGTCTGTTCTTGGGGTGCGTGGGTATGTCAGTTTTGTAACTGTCTTTGTAGTTTGCATCAAAACAAACTCAAACGCATGTCACATCATTCCTGGAACACATTCACGCTTATTTATTTTAAATAAAGTCTAATAAAGTCAACTTCCTTTTAAGCAATTGAATCACGGTACCGTTACGTTGCCCAAGCGAACTTCTGCCTACTTGCACATACAATAGTGACATTTGCCGCCATATTGGCACCAGTATGGGTTTTGGAGGGCATAACTACAAGGTGCACTACATAAAAATGGAGGGGAAAACAGCGGAAGAGCCGATTTCTTAGGCTTAAAATAACGTTGTTTTCTCCAACAACAAAAATCGCGCGTTTTAGGTCTAAGAAATCACTCTTCACAGCAGATCGGCTTCAGTATGACGCCCTTCTCTTTCTCTCTGCAGTGCCCCTTGCAGCTAACCCATTAAGGCTCCAGCATAGATTTATATACAATAATACTATGTCGTGTCACTGCTCTATAGTGTACTCGTCTTCGAATCGTAACCGACCCTACAGAGATTAGAATTACGTGAATGTGAAAACCTTTTCAGAGTTGCATGCACCATCAGAGCCTCCTTGGCGCAATCGGCTAGCGCGTTCGGCTGTTAACCGAAAGGTTGGTGGTTCAACCCCACCCGGGGCGGTTTTTAACTTTTTTTTTTAAATAAATTAGTATTAAACTACTTCTAGGACGTAGCGTAATAATGCACATTTATTCAGGTAACGTAAATAGGTTTGCATCAATATTTATTTAATTCAATGGTTTATTAGAAGACTCGTCTTAAAATAAAGTAATGACATTCAAAACGATTATGTGTGACGAGTCACATTGAAGGAATATTTTCACTTATTCGGTTATTGATTCGTTAGATCAATTTAGACCGATATATTCTGTGATGTGAAATACCGAATCGAAACATAAACCAGACAAAACAAATACCAAATGTTATGTACGCGTGAGCGAAGACACGTAATTTGGGAAAATACGAAAATTGAAAATCGCCATTTTCTTGGTACCGGGAGGGTCCGTGCAAAATAAGTTATATGCTGGCGGCCTTTTCCTGGCTGTATGATACAACTATCCTACTTTCAAAGGCTGACCCTTTTTGGAACATTGGCGGTTTCCGTTATACCAGTTTTGCTTTGGCGTGGATAAATAAAGACATTGTAATAATTTTTCGTTTTTCTGATTTTGTAAAGCTAGAAGGAAAGTAAGTGGGGAGCAACAATGCTGCAACACCGGCTGCTACGACGGGCGTTTTTTTTTTTTTAAGCATATATTATTAATGAGAGAAAATCAAATAAACTAATGCAAAGCTACCAAAATTGCGGCGTTTGTAGGGAAGTTTTCTGGTAACAAAAACGAAAATAGAAAATGTTGTGAAAGCTAAAGAAAAAACAAAACGACGACTGACTAAAATAAATTCGACTTGTGTTCAAGGATCGTTTCATTCGTCAACGAATTTTTTTTTTTTTTTTACAGGTCAACTCGTGGTCTCATATTCCAACATTCTTTGGCAAACTCAAGCAAATTTCTGTAACAGAAATGATAAACAAAAACGCTACAAAGTAGTATGTCATGATTAGAGCTTGGATCCAAAAGCAGTAGCTTGTGTTAACTAACTAAAATAAATGCAGGATATGTTTTTTTTTCTTCATGCAAAATCTTGTGACATAACATTGTCTGAGATGAATAAATTATACACTGATCGCTGTAGCCTAACTTAAGTAATATAAAGTTAAGTCGAAAAAAGGTATCAGCGAAAATAATATTTATGCCACATTTACACCACATTTATGCCACAAGAGTGGGAAAATCGACAAAGATGGTATGGCAGTGATCTGGGAAGGTTTGGCTTGGTTTTTCGAATCCACATCACATCACTTTAAAAGTGCCGATTACATAATTAACAAATGATGGAGATCGTTGTCTCACAATGCGTCCCCACTAAGCTAAAAGTAATTCTTAACACTAATTTAATTATCCCCGCCCCAAACCAAAAAAAAAATATACCGCCCCCGGGTGGGCTTGAACCACCAACCTTTCGGTTAACAGCCGAACGCGCTAGCCGATTGCGCCACGGAGGCTCCGGAGGAAAGCGGAATGCTAGAAGGGTTTCACATTCGCATATCATCTCCGTATGTATGTTTACGATCAGTGACACGTACACTAAATAACTGCGCAGATGAACGCTTTCGCAACATTACGACAACAAGTAAGAAGTGTATTTAATAATACACGTAATAAAAGTTTATTTCGACGGCTCGAAGTTCACGGTGAACTCGTGTGTGCCGATACAAACCAGATACAATTAGCATAATAGAGTAAGGGCGCGTTTAGCAACGACTCGCCTTCGCATTCTCGGGCTGAAATTTAATCACGATGGCAAAAGTGTCGTTGCCATGGGAACAACGCTTCCTGGATTTGCTAAATCCGACATCTTTTGAACAAATATTTGCAGTCTTATAATTCGTGACAGTAAGATAAAGAATTCCTCCTGACGAAACAATTTTCCCAATCGCTTCTAAACTCAATTATTGACTCGTTTCCTTGCGATCTGGCAGAGCTAAAACCGCCGCCATGTTGGAATTTCGGATAATTTCTAGCTTCCCGCTGCGAAAATGAAAAGGCGAGTTGTTGCTAAGCGCGCCCTAACGGGGCGTTTACGCAGCGACTCGCCTTTACACGAACATATCCAAATGCTGAAAACAACCTCTTCATAGTCCAAACCTGCAGAAGGGTATGTCGCCATAAACAGCTGTTCAGCGACACTGATCCTTAAGAGCAACTAAAACGGAGAGTGGAATCAAGCGAAATATTTAAAGAAAGGGTAAAAATGTTGATTTAAATCTAGATTTTTATTAATAAAAAAAAATCAATTGATTTAAATTGAAGTGATCAATATTAATAAAAATAATTTTATTCAAATCGGCTTGATATAAATCAATCCACCCTATTCATTTGCTGGGATGATAATGTTTCATGTGCTACACACAACCGTCGTCAAGTCAAGCACAACATCATACGTCTGTTTATTGTGTATAGAATTTATTTATAAAAAAATTAAACGTATTAATTATGTTCAGCGTAGAAAAGGCTGATTACTACAAAAGATTGGTGCTAAGTAATCAATCATTCGTTCGCGTTGACTGGTTGGGGAAAGGGGGATGGGGAATTGCGCGCGAATAGCAATGTAGAACATTCACGTAGAATACACTAACATGTTCTCCTGGGCGAGCACACAACAGCATTTCAGCATTCCAGGTTACAGCATTCCAGCTTATTTAGATTTAATAACGTTAAAGTCAACTTCATTTTAAGCATTAGAAATATGCTACTCATTGTGTTACCCAAGCATACATCTGCCTACTTGGTGAACGGAACGGAAAGCCACATGGGTTCGAGAAGTTTGCAACCACATTTATTTTGCCTATACTTCTGTACATATCTCCTAATCGTAAAGATTCCTACGTATATGCTTTTAGAGTTGCGACAACCGAAAGGGCCTCCGTGGCGCAATCGGCTAGCGCGTTCGGCTGTTAACCGAAAGGTTGGTGGTTCGAGCCCACCCGGGGGCGACTGTTTTTTTGTTTTGTTAATTAAATTAGCGTTAATAATGACTAGGAAAGAGCGTAAACATTTACATGAATTCATTTTATTAAACTTCTTATTAAAAGAAAAACGTCGGAGCGCATATACATCTCACAGTTGTGAAAGTGCACAAATAAAAGATGGTTTATTTGTGTACTTTCACAAAAGACCCGAACGAAACGAACTATATTTTTAACTCCAATTTCAGGGAACAAGTGTTTCCCTGGAATTGGATGTCAAATTATAGTTCGTTTGAACTATAGTTATTATATTCTCTCGTAACGTCAGAAAGTGAATTCAATTTGTGTTTGAAATGTGTGTTTGTGTTTTGTGTGATTTTATATTTTAAGTCTATTTCGTGTCTATTCTCTCTTTTTATCATTTTATGCCCCTTTACTGGTCTTCTTTTTTCCCTTTTTTGGCCTCTAGGCCCTTTCTCTGGTTGCAGCACCAGCGCTTATCGGGTCAGAAAACCAAAATACGACATATTTTTTTTTACAAAAAAAGTAAAAAGGGCACTTTTTCAAAAAGGGCAGGGGCAATGCACCCTCCCCCTTGCCCTGCCCCCCTCCTGTGAACGCCACTAATTTTAACCAGCTCAAAACGAGATTTCCTATGGCTTAGGCCCTACACTTCAATACTATTTCAAACAACTTTGGAGTTAGGCTATTTAGCAAAAACTAAACATCTAATGTGAGAATAGGATGAAAAAATAGCGCAGTAGTGCTGTATTCTGTTGTTTACGCCTTTTTACATCCTCCCCCCCCCCCACCCTTCCCAACGGCTACTATTAAAATAGTAGTGAGAGGTGGAGTTTTGCTGAAGAGAATGCTTATATATTTCACGTCTCGGTGGAGAATACTACGATAACGCTGGCAGGTTCCGTAAGCCTTTTTTTTTTTAGAACAAGTTACAAATCTTTAAAAATGTTCAGAAAAAAGTGCAGGCCTACTAAAAAATTCTTGTCTCAAATACGACCATGTCAGACTTGTCTGGCGGTGGTTCCCTTCCCCACTCCCTCCCTCCCCCCCAAAAAATACATCCATAGCTGTCTAGCTTGAAGAGCTATTTTTTTTACAGCTGCTGTCATGGGACCAAGTTATTACAGAGATTTTTCTTAAATTGGGTTTGGTAGCCTAGATTTAAGAATGCTCTTGAAACGAGTAAGCTTTTATCACATTTACTGTTTATTAAGCCCTGATATTATGCCGAGGGGATCCTTATTTTTACCTACTTTTTAGTGAAAAATTCCTTATTTTTCCTTATTTATGACTTACAAAATTCCTTATTTCCTACTTCCCCCTTCCCCCCTAAAATCCGCTGCGACCCCTAACACAACCGTCATCAAGTCAAGCACAACAGCATACGTCTGCTTATTGTGTACACAATCTATATATATAATTACACTAAATCCGCAAGGCAGCCAGCAGCAGCATCAAGCAGGACATACGAAGCAGTCATCTGCATCTGCAGCGCCCAGAACGCAACGTCCAGCAGCGCGAACATACGATGCCATCTACCGACCGAACGGCAACTTAATGAGAGGGGGGGGGGGCGGACCAGGGAGGGGGAGGGAAGGGGAGTGAGACGACGCGGAATGAGCGAGCGAAGCGAGCGACTCCGCTAGTTTACTTATAAAAAAATTAAACGTATTAACTATATTCAGCGTAGAAAAGGCTGATTGCTACAAAAGATTGGTGCTAAGTAATCAATCGTTCGGCCGCGCTGACTGGTTAGGGAAAGGGGTGGGGGGGGGGGGTTGCTCGCGAATAGCAATGTAGAACATTCACGTAGAATACACTAACATGTTCTCCGGGGCGAGCACACAACAACAGCATTTCAGCATTCCAGGTTACAGCATTCCAGCTTATTTAGATTTAATAACGTCTGATTAACGTCAACTTTAAGCATTCGAAACATGCTATCATTTGTGTTACCCAAGTATCCATCTGCCTACTTGGTGAACGGAACGGAAAGCCAAATGGGTTCGAGAAGTTTGCAACCACATTTATTTTGCCTATACTTCGGTAGTGTACATATCTCCTAATCGTAAAGATTCCTACGTAGAAGATACGCATATGTGAAATCCTTGAGTTGCGATAGCCCCAAGGGCCTCCGTGGCGCAATTGGCTAGCGCGTTCGGCTGTTAACCGAAAGGTTGGTGGTTCGAGCCCACCCGGGGGCGGCTATTTTTTTTTGTTTGTTTGTATTGAATTTTGTAATTTTAATTTTAATTTTTTTAATTTTTGTATTGTTTGTTAAGTGTTAGGAATTAGTGTTAGGAAAGAGCGTAAACATTTGCATGAATTCAGTGTGTTAAACTTCTTATTAAAAGAAAAGCAGTAGAGCGCATATAGTAATGGAGCTCACAGTTGTGAAAGTGCACAAATAAAAGATGTTTTATTTGTGTACTTTCACAATAGACCCGAACGAAACGAACTATATTTTGAATTCCAATTTCAGGGAACAAGTATTTCCCTGGAATTGGATGTCAAATTATAGTTCGTTTGAACTATAGTTGTTATATTCTCTCGTAACGCCAGAGAGTGAATTCAATTTGAGTTTGAAATGTGTGTTTGTGTTTTGTATGATTTTTATATTTTAAGTCTGTTTCGTGTTAGTGGCTACATGTATATTTTGTGTGTATTTTTAATTTTTCAATTTTGTAGGCGTGTTGTTCGTTACGGCGTTTGTTTTGTAAGTGTTGTGGGCTAAAGTTTTAGTTCTTGTGCATGTCTGTGATTTTGTTTGTATTTTTAATACACGAACTACCCAATAGTTTTGTTTGTTTGATCAATGAAGCACATTTACGCATGTGTATGGAGGTTGGCATGCCACAGTCCTTGTTTCCTGGAATTGGAGTTCAAATTGTAGTTCACCTCTTCGGCCACTGATTCGTCATCCCAGTTAATTTCGAGCCAGTTAATATGGGATTTTATCAAAGTTGTCTCTTAGACTGACAAAGATAACAAAACGCCAGCGAAACGGAAAAGAAAGTGCGCCAACGAGATTTTAGGCAGCTCGATGCTTTTCATTTGTTGGGATTGCTGACCCCTTCCCCCCCCCCATACAGTTTGATTTCCACTTTAATGGCGTTGTCATGTTGACCATTACTATAAACTAAACTGTTAGGTCGGACCTTGCAAGCACAGTACTGTGTGCCATTATGTTATAAAATATGGTGTAAGGATCGACTGCAGAGTTCTATTCAAAGCCCAAATTGGTGTAATACTAATTATCCAATTACCTGTAATTAAGGAGTAATTACCACATTCTGGGGGGGGGGGGGACATCAACTTGATACTTTTGCCAGCAGTTGGAATGTGTGTGCGACAAACTTTCTACGAGAGACAGACATTCCATTCTGGTGTAAATTGTATCCGATTGAGTGGTGCGAAACCAGACTATAAGTATTACAACGTTTTAGCGCCGCAAGTCAGACACTCGCAAAAGGGTGCTCTACAAGAGGCGGAGACGCTCTTTGCCGGCTTGTAGGACAAATTAGTTTGATCGATGTCTCGTTGTGAAATTTTATGTTGTAAATATTGTTGGAGTGAGAAGAAGTAAATTCGATTATTTTTTTTTTGCAATCGAGAGTCCACCATTGAATTTATAATGGTTGCAGCAGTGGGTGCCCCCCACCGCCGATGCGTGACTTATTCACCTGTTGCCCACTAACTTTCAGCCGAGGACGTTAGTAACAGCCCCCCCCCCCCCCCCAAAAAAAAAACACATAAATAGTTTATTTTTTTGGCGAAACAGTATAAAAACTTGAAAACGCAACATTCTCTTCCCGAAAATGCCAGCGATGTCTGAAGCCGGATTCGAACCGGGGACCTCTGACGCATGAGACGGACATGCTAACCACAGGACATCTTGTCCCCGATTGCGAATTCAGCACAAATATTATCCAGTCGGACCGTTTAGTGGAACCGTGTTGTGGTAATCTCTATGTCGACAGCAATTCGTTAAATATATTCGTTAAAATTGTCGGCTAATAAATCTGTGCTCTAACAGGGAAATATCTTTTCTATGTTCTATGAAACTAGCAAACATGTTTTTTTTTTGGCCTAACATTTTTTTTAAAGCAAACACATTAATTTCAGTCTGAACAGCAACGTGGATTTTTTTTTTCAAAGCGTATACATCTTCATAATTTTCTAATGACAATTAACCAAAAGAGAGCCAGTAAATGGTAGCCACTAGCCGATCAAGAATCTTTTAACACGGGCAAAACGCGTACCGGGTAATTTATCAGATTAAACTACCAGCTTCGTCCCCAAACGTTTTCACAATCGAATTGTCTAGTTTCCTGGGCTCCGCTCCGCCACATAAGGGTGCGTTTACGCAACGAGACCTTCTCGCTCGCCGAACGCTATTTGCTAGACAACCGTTAATTATTTACGATGATTTTCCCGTTTCTGTTGAATGAATGCGGGAACAGGCAACAAATTAAATGTATATAAATAACAACACGTATAAAGAACAAAGTGCAGCAGTCATTTTAAACATAGGTACAACATTGTTGCCGTTTCACGCTGTTTCCAAAATTTGCTATTCTCGCTGAAAAAAAAAAAAACCCGGTTCTAGCAGTGATCAAACGACGGTAGAATAAATAGTTACTCGCAGCGAGAACTCAAAATCCAACATGGCGTCCATTTCGGGGTTGTCGAATCGAAGACAAATCATCGAATACCGGCATTCAGAAATCTGTCCGTCGTCTTGTACAGCAGTAAAAATTATTTTCTAGTTGTCATAAATGGACGCTGTCATGTTGCACGCTTCGTACGTCGTGTCACGAGGCACGAGGAGGAGATTTGCGTCCGCGTTGTTGCCATGGTTACTACGTTAATATACAAATTATATGTATTATAAATAACAACACGGATAAAGAACAAAGTGCTACAGTAATTTTAAACATTGCTACAAAATTGTTGACATTTCATGCTCTTTCCAAAATTTGCTATACTCCCTCAAAGTACAGCTTCTAGCAATGATCAAACGTCGGTAGAATAAATAGCTTCTCGCAGCGAGAATTCAAAATCCAACATGGCGTCCATTTCGTGGCTATCGAATCGAAGACAAACCATCGAATGCCAGCATACAAAAAAACAGTCCGTCGTTTGTACTGTAGTAAAAATTGTTTTCTTGTTGTCATAAATCGACGCTCAAATGTTGCAAGCATCGTACGCCGTGTCACGAGGCACGAGGAGAAGATTTGCGTCTGCTTCGTTGCTATGGTTACTAATACGCATAGACAACTCGAAAGCAGCATACTCCGGCAAAGGCGAGAAGCAGCCATCAGATTTAGTATTGATTAAGTAAAAGCTAGTGAACGAGAAAACTGTCGTTGCGTAAACGAACCCTTAGAGCGCGTTTAAGCAATGGCTCGCCTTTACATTCTCTCAGCTAAAATTTAATCGTGGCGGCAATTGTGTTATTGCCATAGTACGCTACCTGAATTAGCTAAATCCAATATCCCTTGAGGAAATACTTGTAGTTTTACAGTCCGTGCCAATAAGATAATAATTCTCCAGACGAAACATTTTACCAGTCCTTTTTGTAGTCATATTATTGGCTGTTTTCGTTACGAACCGTCAGAGCTAAAATCACCATAATGCCGGAATTTCGGATGATTTCTGGTTTCATGCTGCAGGAATGCCAGGGCGAATCGTTGCATAAATGCGTCCTTAGTCATAAACGCCAGCATGGCGCGGCAGTTGAAGGAACCGCAATATGAAAAATTTTATGCGGTGCTTAAATGATAGTTTAATGACAGTTTCATTCAACGTGGAAGAGGCATTTTCTTGTTAGAGAACTGATTTATTGGACCGACTAACATTATGCGGTACTTAAATAAATTATTATTAAATGTCGTAAAATATAGTAATGTTACTAATCATATTCTATTATAAATCTAAGAAACTCAACTTTTATTAAAAGTAAAACCCGTATTTACTTTGATTGACGTGCCGTGACTGGTGATATAGCCTTCGTCCAACAACAATCATAAGCTTTCACGGTGAGTCAGGCTGTTTTCCGCAAGTTAGTGATGGATCTTTGGAGAAACAAAACGACTGGGAAAAGTTTGTTCTCGCTTCAATGCAACAAGAGGGTGCTTTAATTATCGATAATTGTTCTTAACCCCTCGTTACATTCCCAAGCTGATAAAGCTTCGGAATGCAACTCGGGGATGAGCAAATTTATCAATAAAAAAAAATACGCACGCATGACATTACTGCTGATAAAAATGACCTGTAGAATAATAAATTACCAATTAGATAGATAGATTGGTACTTTTATTACACTCCAAAGCATTTCATGAGATACATTGGCAAGGAAATTACAAGAGTGGAAATCTGTGTCGTAGAGCACAGGGCCGGATTAAAGTTACTCTTAGCCCTGGACAAAATTCTTGGGGGGGGGGGGGGGCTCCCCTTCCCATATTTCTCTTCCACGTAAACAGCTCCTCATCTATGGGAAAATGAAGAAAATTGTGGGAAAGGGAAGACTTTTTGTATAAGTTTTGAATTTTACTTGTCAGTTACTTCTCATCTTAGCTTTTAGAATTTTACTGCACAATATTTTCCCCTTATTCTGCCCAATTTTTTTTTTTCGGGTTTGATTGTCAAACATTATGATAGAAAGTTTGGCTAGCTGAAAAAGTTTCCAGGAGGGCCGGGCACCCCTTAGAAGTTTGGGGCCAAGGACAAATGTCCCTAATGTCCCTGCCTTAATCCGGCTCTGTGCAGAGTAAACTCGTGTGCAACACATAATGTGTGCAACACATTTTCGTGTGGAAAATAATTAAGGTGTCAATAGGTAGCATGAAGTTCTGCATGAAGTAAGAAGAATATACGTCAAATTAAAACACACACAGAAAAAGTGAGTCAAGTATGTAGTACCCAAGTCAAAGATTTGATACGAACTAAATAGAAGCAATAAAGATATTCAACATTAACAATAAACAAAATTTCAAGGTCAGGAAGCTCAACAATCATTTCGCGTACCTTCGATTTCAAACAATGAGCTGACCGGATGGTTTTAAAGTGATATGGTAGAGCATTTTAAATCTTTGGCGCCTGATAAAGCCAAACATTTATGTAGAATTTCCCGCCTAGCTTTTGGTAACAAAACGTGAATGAAGCTGACTATAAGATCTAGTGTTGAAAAGTGAAACAGCTGTGTGTTCAACAGTGTTTTTCGTTCACAACCATAGTTTTCTCAACGTACAGTTGCCTAATACGGCATAATACGTTATATGATTTGAACAGAGGGACAGACGGTGTCGTATATTTATGGGAGCCCATAGGGGTGGGTCGGTTTCACTTTTTTAACTTCGGTTCCGGTATCGGTTTTTGCCACCATTCTCCCCAACTAGCTATTTTACTAGTTTTTTTTTCTTCTTGTAATAGAAGTAGGCCTATTACTAGCTTCTAACTCCTGCTTTCACTTTCAGCAGCGTCATAGACCATGGTCCTACATGTGGTACCATTTTCCTCTGCTATGATTTAATGGGTAGGAGCTTTGTTGTCATTTATACTTAGAAAATGCTAATTTTTTTTTTAAATTAGAAAATCAAATCAATTTTTGATTTTTCGAGCACCGTACGAAAAACCGACACAAAATCCAAATCGGTTTCGGTTTCGGTTTTCAGTAAAAACCGAAAATTCTGTTTCTGTTTGGTTACCGACCCATCCCTAGGAGCCCAGAGCTCTAATAAACTTTTTTTTTTTTTTAGATTAATTAATGGTTTCAAATTAGTAATATAAGTTCCACCCCAGCTCGTGATTCCATATTGAAGATACGACAGCATCAACGCAAAATAGATTTGTATCAAGAACGAGAATGATACAATTTTTCGTAAAGTGTAGATTTTGAACAAAGAATACCTTAGCTTAGTGCAGACGGGTTGTGCATGTTGCTTCCAAGTCATCCTTTTGTCCAAAATGACGCCATGATAGCGAATAGATTCAACTTTCTCCAACTTCTAAATTCACAAGAAATTTTAGAAGAAAATTGACATGCGAAATTGCAGTCAGTTTGTTTGCAGATCCTCTGTGATGAGGAGATTGTTGATATCTGTATTGTGATCCTCGCCATGTTTATCTCCAGTTCACACTACTCTTAAGACGATGGCAAATAAGAGCTTCCGTCGTCAGCTGCTTACGAAATAAAGTGACACCAACAGCCGCTAGGTGTCACCTGTCACCATTTGAAGGCTTGCGCTCCCTGGTGAGACCGACAGTCCCCTCTTGCTTCATTCCAGTCCTTTATTACCCTTTGCACATGCTACTTTTTAGGCTTGTGTATGGGGTACACACTACACACATCCCTTCGCTCGCTTTGTCCGTCGCGAAAAAAAATGATGCATGACTACAGCACCACTTAGTACATGAACGTTGATTTCGGTGGGAGAAGTTTGAAACAATAGAACGGTAAAAAGATACTAGCACGGCCAGATTAATCGCTTGCGATGCCCTGGACACTACTGTTTCATTATGCCCCCAACTTTAATTTCCCGAAACTTATGCTCAAATGTTAAGAAACAGATGTTGTACGGTATTTGAATCATTAAGTTTAATTAAATTATTTTACTTAGGTACTAAGTTTGGTGTCATGTTAGTGTGTAACTAAAATTAGCAAAATGAAACTAAATGTTTCAAATGTCAAATGGCCTATTTCCTCCATGATCGCTTAATTCACAAAGAAGACATTCACACAGTCTTGAAAATTTTCAACAGTAACAATGTTTTTAATGTTTCAAATACCGCACCACTGATCCTACGGCTACACTGCAGCATCACTTCAGTTTCGTAATTTTTTACTATGTTACGGTGAAATTTTCTACACTTCGTCCTTGAAATGTCTCAAAGGCTTCTTCAAAACTTCATCGCACGAAGAAGGTACTTCGAATTACAATCAGAGAAAGATTGTAATCGGGGCAGCGTAACCGGCAGTTCATTTTTTGTATTTATTTGTTTCTGGAGAATTATATCGTTACCCTGCAGCCATCGACGGCGTCAGGTCTGAATTGTTTGGGGGGAGGGGGGGGCGGCAGAAGGCACATCTGGAAACAGTGGGCCAGGGTCAAGGCAGCCGCATTAGGCACTTGTATTCCGTTTAATTCAACTCAAAACGTAGCGTAAGCGTCAATGCAGTCAAACAATTCTTTTTCAAACACCTCTTTTATCACATGCAACAATATTCAAAGTACCCACCGAAAACTGTGTAACCCTCGCGACACTGCAGTAACCCCCGTTCCCTAAATTGGCAACGTCACTCCTCTCTTCCCCCTATTCTTTCATACGAATTGGTTTAAACTCAAAAACTGATGACCCGCTTCTGGCCATGAATATTGTCGTAAGCGAACTTGAAAAGACTGAAAGACTGAAAAACTCTAAATGGTTCTCTCATCAACCTGCGTTTGACCAAATATTAAGCATCACTCACCCCTTTTCTTAGTAGCACAACTCTGGTAGCATATAATTATATAGCCCTCCACCCCCCTCCCACCTGCCTCTCCCCCCCCCCTTCCTCCCCAGTACTAGAATGAGCTCAGTAAGAATATCGTTATTTTGAGACGCTTCGGTCTATACCATTTATTTATTTATTTTTTTTTCAGATGGAGCAAAACACTGAAACTCTATCCGTGGAAAAATCAAGGTTCACTGTCTTGCGGCTGAACAACACGAATGGGTAAGTTGTTTTCACTTAGTTGGCGACACACTAACATGTGTCTTAATCAAACGTGTGAAAGCGAAATGATATGGCGAATATTTATATCATAAAATGCATCTACCAGGGGCGCCGGTTCGATGGGGGGGGAGGGGAGGCTAAATCAAGTCAATGTTTTCAATTTAATTTTTTTTTAAAGAATAGTTTTCAATGGAAAACATAATTTATAAAGGAGTCAGTGATGCATCACCAAACAGACTAATTTTAAAAATAAAAAAGTGTAAAATGAACACTTGTCGTCTAGATGTGAGACAACGAGGTCAAAATTTGTCAAAAAATTTGGTAAAAAGTACGTGTAATTCGGTGAATTTCCCATCGTTTTAGATGGAAGGGGGAGGGGTGGCTTTAAAAGTCAAAATCAGGTGAAAGAGTCAAAATTTAAAGGGGAGGAGGTGGCCGGAAAAATGAAGGCGACACCATATTAAGAAGGTGGCAAACAACCAGATCGCCCGAACGTTAAATTTACCGAGAGCCGCACCTCTGTCTTTATAGAAGTTTTAAAAAGACCTGATTATTATTAAGTGATCATAGGTCAGTCAGCAAATCCGTCAACAAAACTGTCCAATTTTATTTGAGCATATCGGCTGAAATTAAGGGCGCGAGCAAATTAGGTCCTCATTTCGTCAAAAATCTATATTACACGTTTTACACCAAATCACTTTAACACATCTTGACCCTCTGTTCTTCATGCTCTATTGTTAATGTGTATTTTTGTGCGCATTTATTGCGCCGGTATAATTCAACGTGGAGGAGCTTTTGTGCTTGGTACAGTGTTACAATGTGGCAGACGATGCGCGCTTCCCAAATTGTGCTAAAATCTTCAAGTGATCAGGAATGGGTGAGTTTACGCACCGAAAATTTTCTCGCTCACTAGCCTTAGGGCACGTTTACGCAACCACTCGCTATTGTATTCTCGCAGCTAGAAGCTAGAATTCATCATAAATTCCAACATGGCGGCGGTTTTATGTCTGCCGCCTCGCAACGAAAACAGCAAATAACGTGAGTTCAGAAGCGTTTGGGAAAATTGTTTCGTCACGAGGAATTCTTTATATTATTGGCACGGATTATAAGACTGCAAGTATTTACTCAAACAATGTCGGATTTAGCTAATCCATTTAGCGTTGTTACCATGGCAATGTCACCTTTGCCATCGCGATTGAGTTCTAGCTGCGAGAATGCAAAGGCGAGTCGCTGCGTAAACACGCCCTTACTTTTACTTGTTTAAAAGTAAATCTTCTGGCTGCTTCTCGTCTTTACCGGACCATGCTGCTTTCACGCTGTCTATACGTTGTACCAATGGCAACGATGCGGGTGCAGATCTCCTCGTGCCTCGAGACACTGAGGACGATGCATGCTGCACGACAGCGTCGATTTGTAGCAAGAAAACAATTTTTGTTGCAGTACAAGATGGCGGACTGATAGCTGAATGCCGTCATTCGATGGTTTCGCTTCGATTCGATAAATGGAAGCCATGTTGGATTTTAAATTCTCGCGAGCAGCTAATTATTCTACCGTCGTCTGATCACTGCTAAAAGCTGTTCTTTGAGCGAGCATAGCAAATTTTGGAAATAGCGAGATATGACGAAGAACGTTGTAGCAATGTTTAAAATTACTGTTGCACGTTGTTCTTATACGTGTTGTTATTTATAATACATTTAATTGTTATGTGTTACCGGATTCATTTAGTAGAGTTTATGCATGCAACGACTCGCCTTTGTATTCTGGCAGCTAGAAACGAGAAATCGTCTGAAATTCCAACATGGTGGTTGTTTTAGCTCTACCGGCTCGCAACGAAAACAGTCAATAATGCGAATTCAGAAGCGACTGGGAAAAAAGTTTCGTCGCGAGGTATTCTTTATCTTAATGTCACGAATTATAAGACTGCATGCATCTGCTCAAACGATGACGTATTTAACTAATCCAACTAGTGCGGTTACCATGGCAACAACACCTTTGCCATCGCGATTAAATTCTAGCTGCGAGAATGCGAGAACGCGCCCTTAGAGTTTTGTAGGAAGCCAGCCGGTTGCAGGAGGCGCATAATTCTGTTCATAGATGGCGGCCTGGACACAAAGTTCTCTCATTTCCGGAGTTGGGCGCGAGGCCGCCATCTGCCGTTTCCGGTGGCGCTGCTGCATGGTGGGGTCTGCTTTTTTCGTCCATACTTCCATCCAGTCCTCCCGCACGTGCACCTCAGTTTATCCCGAAACCGAAACCCTCCCCTCATCCCATACTGACATACTCCCACGCTTGGGGGGTCGGCAAAGCCAGAAACCCACAATCTCTACCCCATTACCCACCAATTAGCCCTCAGTGCTCCTGCACACCAAGCTCAACGCTAAGTAAACAAAGGGGAGATGTCCGTGCAGCGTGAGATGCGCAAGCCTTTAAACAGGGGTTAGGCCTAAGCCAAACAAAGAGGAATGATGCATTGAAACGGACAGAACCCCTCCCCCCCCCCAAATTGAAGGTGCTTGCTGTCTTTATATTCTTAATATTTTTTTTTTCTGGCAGGTGCAGTAAATAAAAGTTAGATGATGAGGTTTTTTTTAAAGGTTTTTTTTTTCAGGGCTGTAAAGAAGGGCACTTGGTTAGTGCAGGGAAGGGTAGCGACGGGAGACCGCCATTCTGTCAACTCATCTTACGATTTTGCCAACTTTTCTCGAAGATGACAGTGGTGTTGCTAGTAAAGTACTTTTGACAGGCTCTGGCAAAACCAGGTAGGGGGTCTGGAGGAGTGCTGTATAGCTCCCCCAGTGGGGTCCGGAAAACTGAAGCATTTTATCCTATTTTAGTGCTTCTTCTGGCCTCCAGTGAGCATATTTGCAACAAATTGTCAATCAAATTACGGTTTTTTTTATTCATTCTTCAGGATGGCAGATTTATAAAATCTTAATTGTGACTAAATCATGTTTTTTTTAGACATTTTCTTTGCAAATTAAATTAAACCGAGTTCAGTTTACAATTATACAGTGTATAAACCCAAAGTCGTAGCTATCCATTGACGATTGGGGTTGGCTGAAGTGTACATTTTGGACCTTTAGACTATAATGAATGACGATGAACTGCTGTGTGCAAGCATGGGCAGTAGGGGAGGGGTCGCCGGAGGCAGAACATTTTTTTTTTTAAATGGACTATCAAAAAGTAAAAAAACAACCCGCAGCTTCTATCCCTGTTTGCGTTTATAAGTTTTACCTTGTGATTTCTAGTTCACACTTTATATTTCAATAACAGGAATTTTAAACCAATTCTTAACTCGAAAAAGAACAATTAACACGTTTGCATACAGTATTTTATACAAGATTGACAAAGATTTTAACTTTTCTATTTTCGGTAGGGCTACCATTTCTTGCTACCAGATGGCACTATGAAGGAATTCTTTTAACCTTATTAATTCGGATATGTAGAGTTTAGAAACCTATACTTTTAGTTATCGTACTAAAATTGATTGATGAAATTATATATGATTGAAGTCCTCTCTCCAGCAAAACTAAAACTATTAATTTCTCTGTTTCTATTCAATATATTTCGACCAAACTTGGCCAGATAGTAGATAGCAACTTTTCCCAACTTTACACAACTTTTATGCAATTTCGTGCAAGAGTAAACGGAGGGAGCCACACGTAAATTTGAAAAGTGTTCACTTGTTGTTGTTGTTGTTCTTCTTCTTCTCGTGTAACACGGTTTCAGAAAAAACTGCACCTACCTAAAATCTGAAACATGATCTGAGCCAGAAATTTCCCTGGGCTTCAACCTTACAGGGACCACATTTTCGATTGATCGATCCATTCTGGAGTTACGGGACCCTAAACGATCATTTTGATTGTTTTACGTTGTTTTAACCATTGTATTTAGGAAACAATGCCACTCAGCAAACTTCAGATTCATTCTTCGTGCACGTGTTATGTCTTTGCTAAAAAGTTGATTGTTGAACGGTAAAATGAAAGAAATGTCTGCGGCCTTGCATTGCTGGAAACACCGGTTCTCGTCAGATCCCCGAAGTTAAGCAGCATTGGGCTGGATTGATACTCGGGTGGGTGACCGCCTGGGAATCTGGCTGTTGCAGACATAGGGCCTTAGGGCTTCAGGCAGATGACCAGGAGTGGTTAACGCTCGTTAAACCCTTTTGAAACTTTGAAAGAATCAACGCTGCAACGCAAATGTCTGCAATCCAGCTACGGACTGTTGCTAGGTTCTGTTCTGTGTGTGTGCAGGTATTGAAGTTTAACGGGGAATGCAGTGCAGTGCATAGTGTTCATTCTGTTGACCAAGAGATGGTAGTTTGTGCCTGTTGAAACTTTCCTTAAGTGGCTGTATATGGTGGAGTGTGGTAGGGTAAGGTTTTCGTGATGTGGTGTGTTGTGGCTATGTATTCGTAGTTTGGAAAAGGCGTACGGCTAAGAGGGCCAAAGCCTTGAATAAATCATTCGAAGGAATCAGTGTTTCAGCTAAACGTATATATTTTTACACCAAACTAAGCTGTGTTGTTAATTTCGAGGCTTCCGGCCCAACCAGGAAGCTAAATCCACAGCTTCTTTCCCAGGAGACCTTGTTACAAAGAGTTAAATGTAAACTTAGTTACGATATGGAAATTATCGCTTCATTTATAACATCTGGATCTGTAGATACAGGGTGGTCAATAAATATATAGACTATACAGAAACGTCTTAAATACTATATTAGTTGAGATTTTCATGTTCTGATAAGTCAGATGTGTTAAGAAAACTTGAAATTTTGTTGACATGACGTTGATTTTAATTCGACGAAGTAAATGTATGCTCAAATTGAGCTCCCTAAGTTGAATACATTTTGCTATTCTAAGTGTGCAGTTGTTGACGACAGTCTAAAGTGTGTCTGGTGCTACAGCCCAAATATCCCTATGAATGCTTGAGTTTGTGACTAGATTTAGGGTTAAGTTTGAAGACTTTTTTCTTTAGGTGACTCCACACACACACACAAAAAAAAAAACACATTCTCCAAATTAAAATCATCTTCGTTGTCACATAAGCGACAAACGCTTAAACGTCGTCGTTTATCTGTTTCTGAAAGTTCCTGGAACATTTGAGTTTGTCAGGGAAAAGGTTAAGTTCTTCTTTAGCATTGTTAGCTGTGACGTTCTTTTATTGTTAAGAGCTAGAGATCGCCGTCTCGATGACGCCAGTGAATGTGGAGAGATTGCGTGAAAGTGTGAGAAGAAGTCCACGAATGTCATCAAAACATTCGTCGACTTCTTCTCACCATTGGCGTACGAACTGTCACTGGACTACCTGAATGTTCTGCATTTTGGTTCAAAATAGTTCCATTTACCATCTGCAGTATTGTAGATCGTGTTGGAACATACAAGTTTTAAAATTGTTTATGAAACTTATGCAGCACTCTGTTACACATTGCGTTGTTGTGACGTTTTAACAATGAAAATACGATGTTGAATTGTACATTGAACCGCCATCTTTGGAATTACGCGAGAGTGAAATCAATACTGCAGAAACAAAATTTGAAGCTTTCCTAACACATCTGACTTATGAGAACGTGAAAATATCAGTTAATAAAATATTTACGATTTTTCTTTAACGTCTACAGTTTTATTGACCACCCTGTATAAAACACTGGAAGCATTACGCATTCAGGACAGTGGCCAGCTGGCCGTGCCCCCCCCCCCCCCCCCCCCCCCCCCCCCCCCC
>JAHWFP010018707.1:86789-100311 GCA_023313725.1 Lithobius niger
CCCCCCCCCCCCCCCCCCCCCCCGCCCGACTAAGAAAGACTGAAGAGAGCGTAAAATGTCCCAAATTCATTTTTTTATATACCGTTTCGTTTTAGTATAAGAGTAGGACTGTCTTACGTCGTGATGGGGGGGGGGGGGGGGGGATCAAATTACGATGTGGAGGGGGCCTAAAATTGCCAGTTAGTCCCCAAGAAAAAATTCCTAGCCAAGGCCCTGTACGCATTCAACAAGTAAAAACAAAGTACCTCATAAATGCCCCTCGACGTTACCCTTTTTCGTACCTTACATGTTCCTTACGTATGTACCTTAAACGTAAATTATAAAGATACCTTATACATGTAGGCACTCGAAGCATTTTGGCTTAACTTTCGAATGTTAAAAAATAAAAAACGAGAGCACAACAGCGCATGAACGGTTGACAAGGCAGTTGCACTGCTTCCACTTACAGGCAATTTTTTCTTTTTAGGGGAAAAAAGTGCTCTTCAAAGGAAAAAAAAATATTAAACAGGGGAAAAACGGGGGAAATTCTGTGCTTTATTTCCAAACTGAGATTTTCTCTTGTGACTCACGATCTTCTCTCCGTCCCGACCCACCATTCGAAACGCCTACTCCAACAAACGTGTGTCAAAACCTTTACCCAACCCCTAATTTACAACTTGGTTAGTGTTTATTTCTTGTCCGATGCTGTTTTATTAAGGCTAAAATCACAAAAATAATTACGGGATAACTAATTTGTGCAGGTCCATCCACATCCATCACTTCGGGCAGGAACGGCAGGAGGACTATTTCCAATAAACAGTACCTTCCTAAACGACCGAACAGAGCGAACAGAACGCACCATTGTTAGAGACAGTTTGGCTCCAAACTTGACGTCGCGCGTGCGCAGTGATGTTGCGTCAGCCGTTCAGTACCTTCCTAAACTACAACACAGCTCAACAAGCTCAGCAGAGTATTCGATACGTCATATCTTCACCGCGACCAGGCCTGACTAATGGATTTGAGCAGGATTGGCTAATATACATATAGATGTGACCAGGCGAGAGCAATGCCAAATTGCGACCCATCTCAGGGAGGTGGTTAGTTGGGGTGGAGGTTTGAGCATGCGCGAGTTAATAGTTTTGACGAAACAGATTCATCGCTGACGATGTTGACGTCAATCAAGCCGCATCAACACGGATATTAGCAGGGAATGTGCCAAACTGTCACCAACAGTGGTGCGTTTGGTTCGCTCTGTTTGCTCGTTTAGGAAGGTACCGAAAGTAAGTAGTGGTTTCAATTTTATTTTCAATTTGCGTCAATAGGAGGCACTCCTGTGCCATTAAAACGGGCTAATAATTTTTCTTTTTAATTAGGAAATGTTCAAAATCAGTGGTGTAAGCCTAATGAAAGAAATTTAAATAAGGGAAATTTAAAAAAATGAAATTTTTGCACAGGGAAACAAAAAACGGAAAGTTTGTCTTTACTCGGCAAAATTCTGTAAGTCAGAAGTGGAAGCACTGGGCAGTTGCGTCAATGAATTCAATGTGGCAGCTCGGGGAAACAGCTCCGGCACTGTTGTGTTCTCAACGTTTGAAAAAAACGAAACTAATTTTCGAAAGTGAAACTAAAATCATACACGACGCTTCAGACAACCTTGGTTTAGCTCTTTCAGTACGTAGTTGCGTTACGAGTTTTATTTGTGGAAAACGTATGTTTACGCACTTGTAAAAGGGTACCACTCTTTTTTTTTCTGTTTTATCCTTTGTGTAAAGATTAACTTGGTGTACAATGGTAAGGCTGCTCGTGTCAGTTGCAGGGGCCCTTTTGTTGTAATGCGGATTGTTTCGCACATAACTTGTTACAATCGTTGACAACGACTTGAAATGGCCTAGAGGTTGGCCGGAATTTTGGCGAACTGGTGTTCGAACTCGGAAAATGATGATATAAATGTGATTTTCCGATCCTTGCGGCCAAATGCCCTTGTGTGTCGCTTTCTAGGAAAATTGCAGGTACTGTAGATATCCGTATTAATTGTGTCCATGCGATGATGCCTGAAATGTGTTTCTGCCAGTATACAACGTTGCATAGTTGCTGTATATTTTCCAATGTTTAACTGTTGTCACCACGAAATGATACTAACAAGTTGTGAACAAACCGGCCCCTACTACCGTCAAAACCTGCCTTTTAACTTTATTCACTCAGGGACAACAACCGCTGATTCTACGACGGGTGCACGACATTCGAAATTTTTTCTCGCATATTAAAATCAGCGTAATTCATGCATCGTGAGTTAGGCTGGGTGTTTTTCTACAACGAATTATAATCCTTAGTGTAACGAATTGTACCTGTAGTTACACCTCCTGTCCACCCTACTCACATTATTTACCAAACTACACCACATTTTGTTTTACTTACCACTGTCCCAAGAAATAGCAACCACGAAACATTCATATAGACTGCAAAGGAATTTCTGCGAAAGACAAACCAGGTGTCCCTCCCTCCCGACCAGTCCCAACTGTAGGAATGCGAATGTTTATACCAATAAACCGTCAGTTTTTCCCATCAACATTTTTAACACCAGCGTCCCTGCCTTCACCGACTGGTGTGTATATGGGGATTTTGACTTTGTTTACGCAGGTTGCGGGGCGAAGGTTTTCCCATCACGAAGCCGATCTTCCCGGTCAAAATGTGCACGTGGAGAGGGGAAGACGGGTCTTCCAGAGATCTTGGATGGTGGGCTCTCTAGACCCAGCGGGAGAGCGGGCCAGCCGGCGAAGGGAATGGGGGAGAAGAGGAGGGGAGTGGGGGTAACTGGAAGAGACCCGCTTACGAGACCGGACTGCCGAGACTGCGTGGCACCAAACATCTTCCAGGCTCGTCCTCCCCCCACTTCCCTCGTATCGTCCCTTCCCCAGCGTCTCACTCAGTCCCCTCTCTCCATCTTTTCTTCCGGTTCTAGGGAGGGCGCCACAATACAGCAGTAATCATTTACACATGCTTCAGTAGCAATTAGGGCCTAATTTTTGTCGAACTGATCAGTGTTTAGTCGACCAATACGAAGCCTAACAAGTGCACAGTTTTATTACTATGAAATTATTACTATTATTATGAAAGTTATATATGTAAAAGTTAATTGACAAACAGGAAAACTACAGTCAGAATTGGGGATAATTATATTGCCCAATAGGACCTAAATAATGGAGTACCACAGGGATCTGTGTTGGGACCCTTACTGTTCTTGATATATATATATGCATATGACATAATGGATTGCATGAATAAAAGCGAAATTGTCATCTGCGGATGACATAATTTAATCTCTGTAAACTATAACTATGATGAAATGGCAATGATGACAATGATTGATTTTGGCATAAATGAATGGCTATGGAAAATGAACTATAAATTAGTGAAGGATAAACAGTTCAAATAGATATAAATGTACCAAAAATAAAAATCAATCACACAAGAAATATCACAAGCCATGGAGAAAAATTGTAGCCTAATGAGATATAGTAAGAAAAAAAAACAAATGTCAACAAACGTGCAACAAAACTGGAAATAAAAAATCGACGCCATATTTGGGAGTTGTAGTGAATTCCAGGTGCAATTTTAAGGCACATATAACTAAAATAATAACCAAATTACGTCAGATATTACCTAAATTTTATCGACACACTAAACCCCCCCCCCCCCCACCAAAAAAATAATAATAATAATTTATGACGCCTATGTAGCAAGTTATTTAAGATATGTCATTAAACTATACTCTCTGAAGAAGTTATTTTCTGACAGTGCTCTTCTGTGTTCCAACACAAGCAGCACACAAGTTGTGTAATAAAGTAGTCTAATAAAGTAACCAGACAAAAGAATTAACGAAGAGGGCAATACGTCATGTTTGCTGGCTAATAGGATTAACATTGGCGGCCTTTCAATGGTTGAATGATATCACTACTTTAAAAGCCGACCCTTTTTGGAAACTTGGTGACGTATATCAATTTTGGTTTTGCAATGGATATTGCAACTTTCGTAGGACTTAGCTCGTACAAAAGTCACACCTAATCTTTATGAGAAAATTTTTATACACAGGGTGATCAGTTAAGTTGTGACCAATCTTGATAGCTAAAGCACTACTGAACGATATGTTATGAGACCCCCGGTGATGTGATGAGGCCAAGACGGGCATTTGATTGGACAAGAAATGGATGACCTTGCCAAATATTATCAAGGTCATTCAACTTCTAACTTCATAAATATGCATCACACACCATAAATTAGTATAAATTAGAAATATGTAGGGAACAACGAAACATTACCAATGCAAAAAAAAAAAAACAGAATGAAAATCGGACCAAATTTGCAGGACTTATGACATGCATAAAATAGCTACTTTCGACCCCTGAATAGGCGATGCTTACCTGAACGACGGAGTGTTTGAATGGAATGCTATTCAGGGGTCGAAAGTAGCCATTTTACGCATGTCATAAGTCCAGCAAATTTGGTCCGATTCTCGTTCTGTATTTTGAATTGGTAATGTCTCTTTGTTCCCTACATTTTCCTAATTTGTACTCATGGTGTGTGATGCATGTATAAGATGTTAGCAGTTGAATGACCTTGATAACTTTGGCAAGGTCATCCCACTTCGTGTCCAATCAGTCAGGCCCCTCTTGGCCTCATCACATCACCCGGGTCTCACAACATATCGCCCAGTAGTACTTTAGTTATCAAGCTGAGTCCCCATCTTAACTGATCACCTTGTATGTATACATACAGTGTTCCTAACCTCATTATCAGCTACAGAAGAAGAGACTCCTCTTGGTGGATCCTCTAATAAATTATTGGTCTTGGATGGATGCCAGTCAACTTTCATAGGACTTTTTCAAGTCCTATCTACAGTTCCTTCATCTATAACAAATTTTGCTTCGTTTAACGGTGAAACAGTGTGCCCTGCCCGGTGAAACGAAGCCACTGCAACTAACCTATGCCCTCTAATAGCGTTAACGAGATTACCGTAGCAACCGAAGCACACCACACGTGGTAAATCAGTATTACCAGTAGCAATAACCTCAAGATACTAACATCACAGGAAAGATAGTACTACTTGGCAGAAAAAGTATAACTAGACATTTTGGTGTAAGTTTCGTTCAGATAATTTCATCAACGCACAACTTAATATAATTCGATATACTCGTACAATACACAGTTAAATATAAGACCTGTGTGAACTGAAAAATAATGAGTGATGAAAAGTGATTAATAGTGTCCGCGGCCTATCTTGAGTTCGCCGCGGAACGAACACAGATAATTGATTGTACGTTTTTGGTAGCAGAGTGCCTTGTTGATATCCAAGATGGTTACAAAAACAATGGCGGCCATCGACTAAAGTCGCCCCCTCCAGGAAGACGTAGCCGCTCATAAAATACTTGCAGGACTCAAGATACGCCGTGCACACAGTAAGTGAGGGAATGATAGTGATCAAATTAATATAATGACAGCTACACACGACATAGCTTGATTAAATGCGTGCAGTAATATCAATCCGTGACAATAACACACAGAATTCCCTCCTAGAGAAACAATTTTCCTAATTGCTTCTGAACTTATTATTTCTTGCTTTTGGATGCGAGCCAGCAGATTAGATCCAAAATCGACTCTGTTGAACTTACAGATTATTTTTCAGCAAGAATGCCCCTTAGGTTGGTTGAACGGTTATCACGATTGCCTCTTGTGCTAGAGGGCTCGGGTTCAACTCTGGCCTCAACCCACCCCTGGTCCCCTGTGAACTCTGGAAAATATGGGCCCTCTCTGGAAATACCCTTGTGCTTATATGTCCACTGTAACCTGTAAACATTTATGGATTTCCTATTAAAGTAATTGTCCCTCTCCTTCCCCACAGATAACCTCAGTAATTGAAAAGGATGGTAATCCCAGTATTTCTTTCTCTTTTTTTTTTATTTTGGTTAGTGAGCGTGAAGCTGTAAGATATGGGAGAAAAACATAAAGTTTGTTGCCGACAGTCTTTAGAGAAGAATGCCTTCAGTTTTTTTTTATGGAAAAAGGTAACACCACAGACAAGTAAGATGCTTTACTGGACATAAAACTGTGACACGATAAAGAACGTTCACAAATTACGTAACACTTTTTTCTAGTAATTTTGACAGCCGCTCGCCTCCCGTCCCCCCCCCCCCTTGTAACACCAGCGTAACACATGACATGACCCCCGCCACCTGAAAATATGTAACATTTTCTTACCATCCCTCCCCCCTACCCACCAATTCCACAATTTTTTTTTTGTGTGAAGCTGTAAATTGGATTTTGAAAAAAAATTTAAGCCGTAAACAGAAGTTAGAAAAACATAACACTTCGTTATGAATACTTCGTCATACTTTCCCCTTCCCCATCACAACAGATGGTAACAGATTTGCTCAACCCTCTTCCTGCTACAGGTGTATACGTAATTTGTGAATGCTCCCGTGTCGTCATGACACCTAAAAGGCACAGCTCTTACTCCTGTTAAATATAGCGCCAATTCAGACGAGGTGCTAGGCAACCCAGTGGAGTAGTTAGTTTAGTTTAGTAGTTTATTATTTAGGGAACCAAACCCTAAGTTGTGTTATCTGCCCCACAACAAATAAAAGCAGGACAATTTCAAGACGTACACAGAAACTAGAAAACACAAAGTACAAAAACCTTACAATTCGCTAAACACAAAGCACAAAACCACCTCGCACGACAAACCCGTATGGCTTACAGTTTACCAATCTTCCAGAATCCGCACGAAAAGCGACCACATCTCTCAAGTTTCTTTAGTTCATACTAACCGTGTGAAGCACAACGCTAATTAGGGCTGGGATTGAGGTCTGCCCCACCACACGCCTTAAAACTTGTCCTGGTGCTGTCGAAGGGACTCGTATCGCGCAAAAAAAAAAGGCTCCACAGCGCAATACATCAGAAGCAGAAAGGAGAAGCTCTATCATAGATTCACAGACACGCAGAGAAGCCTGGTCAAGCCGCAGTCATCAGAGATGAACCCCATCTTGTCTCTCAAAGGAGTCCCAGTTCCCAAACATCTATTGGAAAGCAGGGAACTTGAAACATCAGAACACTCATCCCCATTCTACCAAAGCAGACCACACCGAATCCAAGGAAACCCTGTCATATAGGCAGACTTAATGTCCTCCAAAAGCCAAAGGCCGACGCACCCTGACCATCATGCCTGATGCACACTAGATTGAAAAGCAGAATGGCATCTAGGGCCATTCTTGACTTCCGAAAACCAAACTGGGCGGCATGAAGATGGTTCCAAAAACCACGTTCGCCTCTTGCCCACTATCTTCTTCAAGGGCTGACACAGACGGGATGGGAGAGCTACAGGTCTATAGTTATAGCCAGTGGAATAGGTCATATTACCCAAGAATACTCGGTATTTTTTTATACCTTTTAATTGCGTGCAACTTTGATCGATAAACATTGAGCGAGGTCGGGCTGACCCGGAGCTCTCCAGATGAAACATGACGTTTTTACTCCACGCAGGGGACAGTATAGCATCCGGGTGTTTGTCTCCATCTTCTTACTGCAATTTCGTGTCTCTTCAGGAGAAGGCGATTTGTTCATAATAGGCAGTACGTGATTCCGAGGAAATGATGACATTTTTTGAAATTCACAACTTTTCAGTAGTAGAAGAAAATATCTTCTTGGTTAGAGATTTTTTTCCTGATAAATGGGGAGGAAGGTTTACCAGAATGACGAATGAATCCAGCAGTGTGAAAGAGAAATCGAATCAGATGCTTCTATCCAAACACCGATCATGAAACATTGACTGATTTCCAGTAACAGTAATTTTATAAACGATTAAATTACCCGAATTGTATTCAAGTGTCATCTCAAAAATCAGACCAAATGAAAACCAATTGTGAAAAACACGCATAAATTGCGTAAAATCTAGTAGGCAAAGGATCTCAATAAAATTAAATCGTTTGTCTAGCGTTTAGAAGTGAGAAATCTGAAACAAAACCGACAAGGGTGAAGGAACCCGCCAAGTTTCAGCCAATCAAAGTAGTGATATATCAGAGCCAAAAAGGCTGCCTCTAAGTTGCTACCAGGGACGTTTTTATGGGGGGGGGGGGGTCATCCCCCCCAAAAAGTTTGGCAAGTTGGCAAATCAGTCGGCAGAATTACATAATTTTGGTCAGTCGGCAAATCAGTCGGAAAAATTCCATAAATTTTTGGTTAGATGAAAATTATGTCGGTAAATTTCTGGTTTACACCCCTCCATCTTTTATACTTCCTGACGTCTCTGGTTGCTATATTAGTTGCCAAGCTAATACCACCGAGTAGTAGATAAAAGGTTAAATAAAAAACCTGACCATTGCTACTATCGGTAGCGATGGTCAAGTTTTTAATGTAACATGTGAGGTAATAGTCGGTGGGATTAGCTTTGCAACTAATATAGCAACTTGGAGGCAGCCATTTTGGCTCTGATATCACTTCTTTGATTGACTGAAACTTGGTTGGTTCTTTCACTCTTATGGGTTTTGGTTTAGATATCACTTCTTTTGTGGTTAAAAAGAGACACAAGCGTTCACCCCGACAATGCCCTTTGGAGTTTGAATTGTTACCAAAACCGAGTCGTCAATCAGACAGATTGAGAGATGTAAATTCAGTTTTAAGCCTGTCGTCGATCACATGGGTGGTGAGTGTGTACGTCACTCAGCACGTGGGACAAGGCTTGCCAACCCTATCCAATCCATCCAACCTTTCCCCCCCCCCCC
Source organism: Lithobius niger (assembly GCA_023313725.1). Taxonomy (NCBI): domain Eukaryota; kingdom Metazoa; phylum Arthropoda; class Chilopoda; order Lithobiomorpha; family Lithobiidae; genus Lithobius; species Lithobius niger. Next base: position 95,540 of record JAHWFP010018707.1, read on the forward strand.
CCCCCGACGTCATCGCCGTGACGGATGTATGGAAAACAGACGCGCGCAGGCGTAAAGAGCGCGCGCTTGGGCTGTTGGCTGCTCATCTGACAGCGCCTGACAGCGGCCAAATATTGACGGACAACGCCGACAAGCGGAGAGTGGAGCAACTAAATTGAATTCTCGTGTATTCTCACTCATTCCACAGGCCGAGCGTTTAACGGGAGCGCTTTATTGGGTATAGGTGGGTGGGTGGTATGCCGAGAGGAAATAGGGGGGGGGGGAGAAGTCGAGGAGTGGAGGGGGAATGGAGGAATCCCATTCCTAACTCTATAATGCTGCAGGGCGTCTTCTCTCTTCCGCCAACCTACACCACGTGACTGATGATAACCGTTATAGTAGACCCTCCCTTCGTGACATTATCGATTACTTTCTCCAGTGTGACGACTCGGTTGATGGAGTACGGCTGCCAGGTTCAATAATTTGATAGAAGATGCCAGAGGGTTTGAACCAAGCACCAGTCTCCCGCGGAAGGCACTTATTAAATGACAGCTACGGCTGGCTATACTAATAGTTTCAAGAGTGCTCAGTGTGTCACCAGGCATGCGCAGACTTCGAAAGATAAAGGGGCTTAAAGGTGCATGTTCACCATTTCGATAGCAGCGTTGCCCATATTCTAAACCCAGCATCCACGTTCCAGATTCTTCGTCATCCGATAGGCTGATGTGGGTCACGTGATTGATCTCTTTTTAGTTATGAAAATCGCGGCGCTGCTGCGAATAGTTTTGTTCCGTTTTTAATTTACCACTATTTTCTTTATGTTGCTCGGAGATTCTACGGTAGCTGCATTTGGGAGTTGAAAAGGTGAAAGGTCGCCTTTAAATACTAAACCGATGTGTATTGCCTTACAATGTACCAATCGTTGGTCACAGTCGCTGTGACAATTACAATGTAAACAATTAGTTCCGTTAAAAGCATACAGAAAAGTAAAGTTTTTTGTTGATCTTCCAAAAGAAGTATTTGCATGCTCTTAAAGGTACATTATGCCTGCCTTATAACAGCCACGCGCAGGTCGCCAACCGCGCATGTTGCCATCACACCGTTTTGCGAGACAAGGCCAACGAAGATAGTAGTTGCGTTTGTTCCAAAGCTAGATCCCTTACACTTGTGTGGAATGCGCGTTGCCGTTTTGTGATTGTAGTAGAAAGGGGGAACCCACTACTCAAAAAACTTGAAAACCCCACGTCGGGAAATGTTTGGTGTCACTGCTGCAGGTAACGTTAATCAGGATCCAACTTTACGAAGTGAATAACCCAACACCAAACGACTAGGAAAACAGCTTTAAATCCACTCTACTACTCCCACCCCCTACCTCTTAGGAAGGATCCAAGGTAGGAGCCAAAGGGACTACTTCCCCCCTCCTCCAAACCCTCCCCAATACCCAAGGCAAATTAAACTTGTTAAAACTACCGAAGTTGTCGAAGAATGGGAGAAAACGGGACAGAAAGCCTTGTCGGTATGGCTGAATGGTAGGACTCCGGCCTTTGGTTTCAAAGGTCGTGGGTTCGATTCCCCACTCAGGCTGTCTGACATTTAAGTCCAAAAGGCAACGTAAATAGGTTTGTATCCGTATTTATTTAATGGGGGAAAATGTGGACAAAACTAAAACAAAACATGGAAAAAAAAACCCGTGCCGCGTTCCTCCAAGGCTCCGTTCTGCATTAGTCTTTGCCCCCCCTCCTCCCGGCCGCAACCCCCCCCCCCCCCCCATTGAACAAGGCCGGTAAAAGCTATCCTCACCGAAATAGTTTTACAAGCAATCCTTAGAGTTAAAGAAGTCGAGCTCGTGACATTTTTCTCCGAACTGACGTCATTTAAAAAGTCCCGAAATAACTGCTTGTAAAACTAGACGACTTTTCGAAACGACATGTCGCAGATCATCATTAGTCTACAACAGTTACATCATTACGACGACCCTATGACGTGACAAGGCCGTCAGGCGACAAGAAACTATATCTTGCGCTGCGTCTTAAAGGTGACGTATCACGAACAGATTGCTAATGAAACCACAAAAGGTTCACCTTGGGGACCTTGAATTCAAAGGGGGCTTGCCATCGAATGGCAAGCTGCAGCACCTATATAGCCATTTGCCGCTGTCTAGTTCTGTCTAGCCCTTACTTTCAACAGAAGGAACATACAAATAAATTTCTTTTTTTACATAAGAAACAAGCCACGTGCTTCCTTAATTATTACCGAGTGTAAAGTTGGTGCGCCCACGTGCACCAGAAAGCAAGCGGTAAAGTTAAGCCTAACGACACCACGGGCGCTTTTTTTCTATATATAGCGATCGTTTTGAAACGCAGATTTTGAACAACCGCTAGATGGGCGCCCCTTGCTCCCATGCGCACGTGGACGCACCAACTTTACAGTCAATAATTAAGGAGGCACGTGGCTGGTTCGTTGTGTAAAAAGAAATTTCTTTGCCCATTCCATTGCTTGTTGAAATCAAATGCTACATAAACTAAATAATGGTAGACGACGCTAGATGCTGCAACCTGTCATTCGGTGAATAGAGCAGTGACACGACGTAGTATTATTGTATATAACTCTATGCTGGAGCCTTAATGGATTAGCTGCAAGGGGCACTGCAGAGAGAAACAGAAGGCGTCATACTGAAGCCGATGCTGTGAAGAGTGATTTCTTAGTCCTAAAATGCGCGATTTTTGTTGTTGGAGAAAACAACGTTATTTTAAGCCTAAGAAATCCGCTCTTCCGTTGTTTTTCCCTCCATTTTTATGTAGTGCACCTTGTAGTTATGCCCTCCAAAACCCATACTGGTGCCAATATGGCGGCAAATGTCACTACTCTATAGGCTCCTTTCAGTTACACAAATGCACGTGGTGATTGAACCAGATGCTGTGGGAATAGCTAGTTTGTTTTAAGGTGTACGTAGGTCAGAAATGGATTTGATCTCTTGTACTCTTGGACTGGAAGCCGGGACGCATAAAATTTCCTTAAAATGTGGAGAGTACATGTTCAAAATGTGCGAGTCCGGACTGTTACTGAGTCACATCCCCAATAAAAATATAACACTGACTTTAATTTTCGAATAGATTAGTTTCTGGTTTTTCGCAACAGACTAAAACGCTTAAATATAATAAAAGAGTTTTAGTGTAAATATGGCGAATAGTCAAACTGGTAGCAGCATTAGACAATTAGTTTCTCTGTTTTGTAAAAATTTCAGAAGATTATCTGATAAAAATTAAAGCCATTGTTACCTCTGTCGACGTGGATGGGTCCCAGCTGTCAGTCTTAACTCTTTTCGATCCAGTAGGCTGTCCACTCTACTGTGCTTTGTTCGTAGCGATTGAATTCCTATGGATAATACCACTAATAGTATTATCAAATAATTTTTTCACCTTAGTTTCTCCATCTTGCATTTGTTGGAAATATCACTCGATTCTAGTTTTAGGTGTAGATAATTTTTCTCAACCACTCGTTGCCTTCCTAGGCTTGAAAAAAACACTTCGTGCAAGTGCTCGGTGTTTTTTTTTTCAGTTCGGAATGCAACTAGTTATTATGGGAAAATGATCGATATTAACCTAAGGTCTCTTGGACTACCGGTAACTTTCACGAAACTGACTGTAATATTTTTCTATCTTGTGTGAGGTGTTTATAGTGGTTGTGAAACACGCCAAGCAAAACTCATTAAGGATTCCCGACAAGCATTAGTATTTGAAGTCCTGAATTCGACGTCCGGAAATTGCACCGATTACTGCACCGATTATTACACTTTAGTTCGATTTTCATGGTTATTTTGTCAGGTTAGATCGCGACATAATGTTCCGTTTTTGCTTTTTTCAAGTTATTCAGTTTCAGTTTCAGTTTCAGTTATTTCAGTTTCTGTTAGTCGTGTCGATTGTAGCATTTCAAAGGCCCTAGATTTTTCCGCTTGGATTTCACTACCTAAATTGTCCCTTTGGTCGTCTACAGTTGGGGCAGATAACCCGGTTTTCGCTCATTTCCCTTACATAAAACAACAAGAACAACAAGAACAACAATAAACCAACTGATTTTATTCTTCGACATCTTAAGGTGTCATGATGTATTCGTTAAATTTACCATTGTTCGCCTTACTCTCATCTTCGTTAAGCATCCCCGAAGTCTTGTAGCAAACGTTGATGGCCTCTAACCGAACTGTAGTTGTTTGCTAAATTCCAATTTTCGGCGACGTATGGAATGATTCCCTTCCCAGCCCATCATAACACGATCATGGTGTTTCATTTTACGTGCAAATGAAGACATCCGAATTCCCTCCCAATGCCAAATTTAGTCCTTCATTGGCTTTCTATCAACGACGGTTCAATATGGCCGCCTCCTGTGATGAAGACAGCTCGACGAGGGGTTGTACGCAAAGTGCGTAAATCATGACCACCGTATGATTTACGACTGTAAGTCATCGGCAAATCAGTAAGTCAGTAAACTCCTTGCTTGCAAATCACTACATTAGAGGCAAATCGGCAAATCACTCATAAACCAGTAAATCAAAGGTCAATCAGTAAATCATCGTAAATCAGGAAATCATTGTAAATCAGTAAATCAATAAATTTTCTATAAATAATAGTTATGCGGTAAATCAAATGCAAGCAAAAGGCGATCGCGTCAGTTTTGGTATGATCGTTTGGTTTGGAAATGGATTGTAAATCAGTAAATCAAAAGTAAATGTATAAACCAAGCCTAAATCATTAAATCAGGTTCACTTAGGATAGCAAGGATAATAGATTTATTAACAC
>JAHWFP010018708.1:0-19155 GCA_023313725.1 Lithobius niger
GGGAGCGGGGGACCGGATGTGCCGTCTATTGTCGCCACCACACTACTTACAAATCGTCATGAAATCCGCAAATCCACGCGAAATCTTGAAAATCCGAAGAAATCTTGCACATTCGTACAAATATTGAAAATCTGCGCAAATCTTGCAGATCTGTACAAATCTTGCAATCCGAGCAAATCTTGCAAATCTGCGTATTTCTGCAAATCTGCTCAAATGCGCGCAAAGCCTTGCAAATCCCTGTAAAGCGGCAAATCAATATTCAAATCTACAAATCTAATGCAAACATGCAAATCTAATGTAGTGATATCCGAGTTTGTCGGACCCCTCGCACTGGACGCAACGAGAAGCAAAATGGCCGCCAAACACCAAAATGGCCGTCAAAGTCTTACTCACCATCACAATTACGTTATTAAGAATGTTGCTAGGCAATTTTGAGTTATATGCCTACCGATAAGTGCGTTTATTACTTATGGTCGAGTGACGTACTTTTACGACTGAAAGATGAGGATTGTGGGACGACCCCGTAAGGTTTCCATTGAATACCCAATCACAAGTACGCTATATTTCTGCCGACTCATGTGGTGGGTGGGGGGGGGGGGGGGGGGGACGTCACCAGGCATAAAAAACACACTGTGCCAAACAAAACCATATGTACGAATTGCCTAAAACTTCCAGATAACCATCGAATGTCAATGACTGAAAAAGTATTACAAATCGTAATATTAATGTGGTTTAAAAAAGAAAAAAAGCTTACCACAGTAAAAAAGAGAGAGACTGCTGCAAAGAAGAAGCACCAGAGTGTGACAATTTAAAAAAACCCAATTTAAACAATTTTTTTTAATTATCATACTCTGGTGCTTCTTTTTTGTATTTGTGCACTTTTAGGGCGGGTGCAGACGGACCACAAATCTGAATCGACGGCATCTTTCAAACAACAAACGCGCAAATTGGTCTTTCATCGCGCTTCCCGACGATTGTGACCCCCATTCCAGAGCAGCTGTCGCAAAAAAATACCAGCTGCATGAGGCACTTAGCTGAACGAGCTGAACAATCACTCAACGGGTTATGTGGCACTGGAGTCGCAACACGACGCCGAATGTGCCGAGAAGCAGCCGCTTGCTGGCGATTTGGGGACGGTCAACCAACAGCCGCAGAACGTGCCACTGCGTGTGAAAGTGCCAGTGCATTCTTATAGTTTTTACCTGACCTGCCAACGATTGCGATTTTTATGCCACAAACTCGCTGCAAACGCCAAAGATTGCGTCTGCGATTGTCGGTTGTTTTATGGCCCGTCTACACCAGGCCTTAGGCAGTTTTAAAATTATTAAGCAACACCAAACGTTTTACTGGAAATAGCTCCTCGGGGTGGGAGAGGATCAAGAATCACAAATTATAAATTTTTTACTTTTATGATCAAGTGACGTAGTATTATGGCTGATCGAGTGATGGACTTTTGTGGTTGAGTGACGTCCTACCTTCTTTTAGCCTAAAGGGGACATTGGGTGTGATGACAGTATCCACCATTTGTTAATTAGGTGTTGGCCAACTAAAAGCTAATTAAGTGGGTCTCAAGAGCGCACGAATGGGGTTTTTCTTGGCACATGAAACGTTTTTTATGTCATTATCTAAATGAAGAAAGTTCAATCACGCACCAGCTCTTTCACAACAATTATTCCTGGAATCAATGACCGTATATCAGCCCTTTGCTCCATTCACATGACAGCCTCAAAACGAATCTAAGGGCCATTCCCTGTCATGTCACGACTAACAACTTGTATCAAAAGAAAGACTCTTTTTGCACGCTGAACCTGGCAAAACTTGCCATAAACATAGGTATTGTACTCCGCAAAAGAATGTAAGCTGCTCAAATTTTTTTGTTTGGTAAAAAGTATAAAAGCCATTGCCGGCATCTGAAAAACATCGAATAACAAGTAAAAAAAATAAGCATCTCCCGCTCGCAACAATATTTTTTAGCACCACTCCTGAGAACCACTTAATTAATTTTTAGTGGCCTGTATAAATAATCCTAGTGCAGACAAGGCTGCAAATCTTCCATCTTTAGTTGATGGAAAAAACAGCCTGCCGGAGTCACTGAGCCCGATGCTTCACCGGTGTCGTGATTCGACAGGGAGAAGACCATAAAGGGTACCTGGATATATTGTAAATGCTACGTTTCGTATCAGCATCCGAATCGACGTTTCGAGTGAGCACCGGTGACGTCATGCTCAGGAATCGCTAAATTCACGGTGTATTTAGTAACTGCTTTGGTGAGTGGGCGGTGGTGGCCACGCTGAGCTTATGAAGGTTCTCATAGTCTGGAATATGGTGCTATACGTCAGGTGGGATGGTGAGCTACCAAACGTCAGAAATTAGCAACTAACGACCTTAACGACATGACTTCTACTGCAGATCCTGTTGCTTTAAATAAGTTTGCAGATGATGTTAAGACACACGCCAGAGTGAAAACTGATCACGAAAAAAATGAGTTAATAAATACCCTTGTTAGCATTAACGAGTGGGCGTTCAAATGGCAGTTGCCTATTTCTGAAAGAAAATGTTCTATCTTTCGAACTGGATTTAAAAATCCTGGTGCCCCGTATATTCTGTCAAACCAGCAGCTGCCCGTTGTAAATCCTATTAAGGATTTGGGCGTGTGGTTTAGCTCAGATTTGAAATTTGCTACTCATTGTAACAAAATTGTTAAGCAACCAAGGCAACGTTTGGCTATGATTCGACGTAATTTCATATGGGGTGATGTTAAATTATTAACCTGGGCTTTTAAGGTGTTTCTGCGACCAATCCTGGAATATGCAAGTTCTGTTTGGTCTCCACATTTATTGGGAGATATTGATAATGTTGAATCTGTTTAGCGAAATTTCACCAAATACTTGTTTGGGATGAAAAATACATACTACGCTGAACGTTTGACAGTCCTTAAGCTGAAATCATTGGAATATCGCCGTCTTGTGGCTGACTTGACTTTAACTTTCCAAATCCTGTGTGGTCACGTTGATTTCCCAGCTGATTGTTTTTTTTTTTACCTTGCGTGAAGGTGACCGAACACGTCGCCACTCAAAAAAGCTGCTTGTTGCTCGGGCAAGGCGGGATTGTAGAAAGTTTTTCTTTGCTAATCGCGTGGTAGCTGTTTGGAACTCTCTACCTGGTGATGTTGTTGAGGCGTCCTCACCTGCTGTTTTTAAAGCTGAACTTAAACAACGTGACCTTCACAAATTTTTAAGACGGTCGTTCTGACAATACCATACTCTGGTAGATTCTGGTTTTTTTTTAAACCCTTTTTTTTAACCTGTCATATGCCGTTAACCACCAGGCCTTTTCACCTTTTTGTTAATTCAGGCTGGGTGTTAGTGACACTTTGGTGTCCGTCTCTGTCCTGTGCACTTTAGATGCGAAATGTTTATATATATATATATATATATACCATGCGTTAACCATCGCAATTTGAGCGATAGTGAAGTCTTTGTCGTATCATAAACCATAACTTCCATTCAGATTTCGTACCGTCTGTTTTGGACTTAACCATGACGTCACTGCATACGCTATGTGTGAGGTAGTTCAGTAACTTCCAGATAAGATGCAGATGGGGCCTTATCATTCGCCTCGAATGTAATAAATGGGGACGGCAATTTAAAACGAAATGAACGGTGGTTACATCATCTGCTGCTCACACGAGCTAGTCGAAATAAACAGAAAATGAGGTACCCAATTTTTCATTTGATCGCAATAAAGAAACAAGCTCCTTTAAGAATAATCACTTTCTGCTTCAACGTTGCAGTGAAGCAAGCCTCTTCTGTCTGTGGCGTGCACTTATTAGTGGTGTGCCTGAGGACACTGTTCTTGAGCCTCTGCTTTTCGTTTTCTTCATCGATGATCTTCAGTTTATTTTATTGAAAAGATGAACAAAAAGGCCAACTGCGCAGAATCGCAATACGATTGCAACAAAAGAGCATTCATTTTCGCATTTCATCATGTAAAACCTTTTTCGAAAAGCTGCTGCACAGGGACTGCTTTCAACACACAATTTGAAGTTTATTATCCATATTTCTAGCGCGAATAATTGGAAAATAAGGAGAAGGATCCCCTCTGACAGGGCAAGAACTCGCAAAGCACATCATATTCTGGCTTTGTTCACCTACTAGGGATGGGTCGGTTTCATTTTGTTGACTTCGGTTTCGGTTTCAGTATCGTTTTTTGTCACCATCCACCCCAACCAGCTATTTCTAGTTTTTTTTTCTTGTATCAGTACTATTACTAGCTTCTAACTCCTGCTTTCACTTTCAGCAGCGTCATAGACCATGGTCCTAGCTGTGGCATCATTTTCCTCTACTATTTTCTTTTTAATGATTAGGAGCTTTGCTGTCATTTATACGTAGAAAATGACAATTATTAACAAAAAAATTAGAAAAACAAATACAATTTTTAGTTTTTCGTACACCGTACGAAAACCGACACAAAATCCAAATCGGTTTCGGTTTTCAGTAAAAACCGAAAATTTGGTTTCGGTTTCGGTTACCGATCCATCCCTATCACCTACACACAAAGGACCCATGGATTCAACAACAAAGATAAAAACTACAAAAAAACGTTCCTGCTTTTAATTTAAAACCTCAAAAGCGAAGCCCAAAAATGCCCCACTGCTAAACACTCACTGCTAAACAGTGTCGTATTGTTGCTGTCTTTATGTGGGGCTTATTGACGTCACTATTCAAGATGGCGATGACTGTTTGGCACTGGAGCGGTTTTTTTTTTTTTGCTTCTCTTTTGCAGTTTTAAATTGTAAGGATATGTACGTTTTTTTGTAGTTTTTAGTCATTTATGTTTTTTATCTTTGTTTCTGAATTATGGGTCCTTTGTTTGTAGGTGTACAAGGCCAGAAAATGATTTATTGGCCGAAATTTAAAATTGCTTTGCGAATTCTTGCCCTGTCTGGGGGGGTATCCTATTTAAGCCCTTTAATTCACAAATTAGTTAATTGGTTAGAATGTAACGTTTTTATTTTGTTCTAAAATAAATAATACCTCAACACTGGCAATAAAACACGAAAGTAAAACTACAGGCACATCCTACGGAATTCTGGCGGTTGACTGGCTTGATGTGGTCAGACGAGAGAAAAAAAAGGTTAGTTGGTCTGCCTCATATAAGTTAATTGTGTTACTTTGCTTTTACCCACGAAAAAGGACCAGCTAGGTCTGTTTTAAAATGCATACACAGCCATGGCTTCAATCTTGTTAGGCACTCTTGAATTAGTAATGCGATTGTTTTTATCCATTAGCGCTAACCAAGGAACTCTGATAATTTAATTACACTCGTCATGTTTTGGACCTTTCTTCGTTAAGGGGAGAAGGGGGCTTAAGTGTTAAATACCTTTCGTAACTGGTTTACTAAACCCCCCCCCCCCCAAAAAAAAACATTAAAAAATTTAGTCATTCGTAAAATTTTGCACACCAAGCGCCAATCGAATACAGATTGTTAAGTTTGCCCCCGAGTTACATTTTCGTCAAAGCTCCCCGCCCAAACCCAGTAGAGCGAATTTCAGAAAAGCCTTAAAATGCGCGTGTAACTACCGTCTTAAACGGGACACAGCTGGTCGTCAAAGGAGTTAATTTCTTTGCGGCGGGTGAATTCGTTTTGTAAAGCTAACTTGGCCAATTCAGGTACTTATCCATATATATATATATACATAAAACGGCTATCGTGGAGTTGCTGTCGTTCCGCGTAATAAACCGCACGGCGCGCCCGAACCATAAACGGCACAACAGCCTTCCCCAACCCCTTCCTTTAGCCACTAGACTGAACGTGACTGCCCTACGAAAAGTGGAAACCTTTTATAAAATCTGAATCTTCTAATCCTATCGTTCCGTCTCTTGTTTCCCAAGGTACATGGGTCAGACAGAACGGGAGTTCAGCATACGGTAGTCAAAACAGACGCTGGAAGCGAGCAGGATTAAGGGGGGGTTCATCCGATCACTGAAACGTGACCGCAGCACTGGGTTCCGTTGCAGCCGTGGTCATTACGGCAGTCCCAGGCCCAAACAGGAAGCCGTAAGAGACACTCCATGTCCACTCGGATTGCCCTAAGGCAGTCTTTAAGGGATTGTTCGTTGCGGCACATGTCCAAATATCCAATCCTCCGGCCCCCTCGACTAACAACTGGCTCAAGTCAACATTCCACTCCATAGCACTAACAGGATTGGCCTCAAAGAGGATTTCCCAACATTTAGTTGTTGTTTGGTTGCAGCTTTGGGTTTGTCTCTACGAGGGCCCGGACGAGTTTAGTGGGGAGACGAGATCGCGAAATAAAAAGGGAGGAGGAAATCGCTTTATGGTGAGGTAACGCAGGCATAAACATTCACATCTTGAAGGTGCAAAGACTGAAGAAGGGAAGAAACGTGATTGTGAAGATTTAAGGACCATGCCAGTGCCGCTTAGCACTACCGAACTATTGCTAGATCTTGGTAATTAATAAATAAAGAATAATAATATAATAATAATAACAGTTTTGTCACGATAGCAACAGGTCTGACAAGGACCCTAAGATGGCTAACAGCCAGCCTCAATTAAAAAACAGAAGAAAATCACAAATAATGATACAGATTGGCCAAGAGAAGGTGAGGGGATTAGGTATTGGGACACGAATGCCTTACCACCAAGGTTAGACCTGCCAGGGACTCTATGGCCCCCGATGGCATCGCCAAACATTTAGGACACGGGAGGTGTACGATTGGCCCAAGTAAAAGAAAAATCCAGATGAACAAATGAGACCGTTAAAAGCAACGTTATATAATACAAAGTATAGCTATGATAAGTACTAAAAACAAAAGCATCCACAAAATGCGAATTGTCACCAGTTAAAAATGAATAAATAAATAAATAAAAACACTTTGTTGCAATAGCAACGGATCAGGCAAGGACCAAGCGTCACTAATAGGCAGCCAAGGTTTCATGGGGTAAGAGCAGAGTTACGAAAAGCGGAATCATCTGCAAGATTACATGTTTAACTCGGAGGATAAGACCGGCGCATGGTAAAGGGTTGCTTTGTGAGAATATGAGACACACTAACCCGAGAAATAAGAAACACGGCTGTCGCGATTGGGACTTAAACCCAGGACATCCTCAAGGGCGGATCCAAGGGAGGGGCCAAGGGGGCTGCGGCCCCTTCCAAGACAAATGAACATGGAAAAATTGGCGAAATTTCTCAAAAAACGCAGGTAAATTACGACAAAAATGTACGAAAACATAGAAAAATCATCCTGCGGCCCCCTTCAAGACTTCGTTCTGGATCCGCCCTTGGACATCCTACATGGTTTCTTAGTGGGATTTGTTGTTTTTATGAGCCGCTTTTTTGCAGCACAATGTATTTTGCCTATGAAGTACAGTAACGATGCGCGTGTAACACTTAAACACTGTTGGATGACAATACAAACACAGGGTGGCCTTCGATAGCTCATGATGAAATTCCCTGATTTTACCAGGTTTTCCAGATTAATACTAACACTTTTCCCTGAATTTTTTTGGTCGAAAGTAGATGCAGTATAGGACTGAATTTTTTTCTTCACATTTCTCTCAAATCGCCATAACTATATCGCACTACTTTGGTAAATCAAATATTGCACTGCCCTAACTGGTAGTGGTAAAGAGTAAGAAAAGGCCACAATCAGAACAAAACTAAAAACTCATCGTCCCACATAAAGGTTTTAACTGAACTAAAGTGAAGGTTTTAGAAGTAAAAAATTAAATCCGAATTACCTATTCTTTATAGGTGAAAGATTTTCTGGAAAATGTTCAAATTCCCTGAGTTTCGGTAGATATTTTTCAAATTCCCTGATTTTTCCCTGAATTTTCCAGACTGATAAATTTAGAGTTTACGCGCCAGTTCAGGGCCAGGTGCTTCTAGCTGTAATGCTCATTTTAGAAAAAGGCTCTTCCCCGCTCTACTGTTTACTTGTGTACGAAAACCTAGATATGTACAATTTCCGTAATAACCTGTGGACGTGACTTTGTACCCTATGCACATTGCACAAATCAACATTACTGAGGGCACTTTTTCTCCATAAAGGACGCATTCCCACACTTTAGTGTTGAGGTTTTCTTCGTTACTGGACCCAAGAAACTAGATTCCAACGATCTGCAAAGATTTCTACCGGAGGGGGAATTTACACCAGTATGCTGAAATCAGGTATAATCTCGTTACAGTTAAAATACAAAGTCTGCTAGTGAGTCATCTTTCAAAGGGTTTCAAAGAGTTTAACGAGCGTTAACCATTCCTGGTCACCTGCCCGAAGACCTTAGGGATCTATTTACATCGGACAACAATAAGCGTAATAACAATTAAACATCTACTTGGCGGCAACACACTAGCGTGCATCTAAATTGATCTAGACAGAGTTAGAACGTGTATTGACAGGGTTCGCCGCAAGCAACATGATTGGTTCCGGAGCTTCGCATCGGCACGTCGGTTGGAGCTGCCAAGAGAGGCTCCCGTCCTTTGGTCATTGGTCCCGGTGCGTCGGTGCGGTTCCGGTACTCCTTCTGCCTGCAGCGCCGTCTCCTGGCGACACTCGGCTGGAACTACTCCGTCCTACCTTTCCCTGCAAGAACCATATAATCTTTGGCCTTTAATAATGTCTGTTAACTACAACTGATTGTATAAATCTGAGGTATTTAATATTCATGTAACAATACTTGATGTATCCCATTTGCTCATGCCAATTGTTACCTGCCCTAAACGACCAACTTAGAAGTAGTAACTAAGTGAGGCCTTTTCTGGCATTCCAATCATCAACCCCAAACATTCCACATATGAACCATTTTCGGCCAACTTCATTAGAATCTTTTCTTCCCCCATTTAGCTTATTTATTTAGGGACTAGTCAGTCAGAATTCACTACCATACCTTCTTAAGCTGTACCAGTTGGCAGGTTAGCAATTCAACACCGAAAAATCATTAAACCTGGACCGAAATGGCGTAAAGGTAACTTGTGACTCAGTCTCGTCCATAACATAAGCTAATCCACTGTGTTAACCAGCTAATCATTACCATCCGTGGATACAAACGTCATGCTAAAAAATGCGGTTTAATACAATCGTGCATTATTGTAAACCATGTGCAAGCTAGGAGTTTGTGATTTTGTGGTTTGTATTGTGTTTGACGTATGCCAAGGCCCTGTAATAAACTCAAACTCAAACTATAGAGTTATGCTAGCACAACTGTAATCGCTGCTGTAGTAACTCTTTACCTACAAACATTCCTACGTGTGTAAAAAAAAAATTCTTTTAAATCTTCAGGGAAACCATGAAGCTGCTGCTGAAACGACAAGTTATATAAAACGGGAAAAACCAATACCATACACTATCTTTTTTTTTTTGGTAGGAGTTGGGGGCTGATACATACACATTCTTTCTAGAAATGGAATGGAAGAGAGGGTTTGGGTTGGTGAAGGAGGAGGGGGGAAGGCGTGGAGGGGTGTGAAGAAGAATTCTTATCTGGGGCGAGTTTAAGAATTTACGACTTTTTGCATCGCCAAGTCCTTGAGGTGAAGCGCCGTCGCTCTCTGCAACGAGTCGTGAATGCAAGCCATAAAATGGATTGAAAACGAAAGCGAAACTATTTTCCGATTTTCAAGTTGGAAGAATGGATGGGTCAGTGCAAGACGGTGCGTTTCTACTGCATTTTTTTCCGTCACATGTGTAGTTATGCCATTAATTTTTTTTATAACTGTGTGAAGAAATAGGAGCAGCGGTGTGGAATTAGGAACAAGTTTAGTCACACTTCAAATTGTGTAGGCATTTCGATTGCCAGAAATGTAAGCTGACTAGCAAACCACTTTAAGGGTGCGTTTACGCAACGATTCGCCTTTACATTCTCACAGATAGAAGCTAGAAATCATCTGAAATTCCAACATGGCGGCAGTTTTAGCTTTGCCAGCCTGCAACGAAAATATTATTTTTGCAGTAGTGGCGCCAGCCAACTCCAGATAAGAGGGCAATCATGCCCCGACCGGGGAGGGGGGGGGGGCAAGGAAAATGAATTTTTTTTAAAAAATACGATCTACTTGAGCAGGGGCCCGGCGAAACCAGCTTGTGGGTCTGGGGGAGCGCTGTAAGCTCCCCCAGCGGGGTCCAGGGCAAAGCCCCGGAAGCTGACGCATTTTACGTTATTTGAGGGCCTATTTTCGGCTTCCCGAGACATGTTTGCACCACATTGTTAAGCAAATTTTGGATGTTTTCCGTAAAAATTCTTTAGCATGAGAGATCGTAAAAACCTATAATTGCGACCAAAATTCTGGTTTTTTTTATGCATTTTATTTACGAATTAAATTAACTGATGAATATAAATTTTAAAAAACTTATTAATTTAACGTTAACAAAAACGCTGAGTAATTTAGGTTTGAAAAGTGTTGTTGCTTACTTTTCAAATGGCGGAAGATTCAGCTAAAATTTCTGAATTAATTGAGAATTAGTTTTAAATAACGGTGTCGATGGGCTAAGAGGAAAATGGCTACTACCAAATCAAACCGCCAACTTAGCCTTCAATTTTGATTCTTTGCTCGGTTTTTATGAAGTAAATTGATATCAAACTTGAACTGACGAAAACTGAGAAGAAAAGCTCACCAAGTTTTGTTCTGTACAAATTTAGCTGACGTTTCGGCTATAACCATTGCAAGAA
Source organism: Lithobius niger (assembly GCA_023313725.1). Lineage (NCBI taxonomy): Eukaryota > Metazoa > Arthropoda > Chilopoda > Lithobiomorpha > Lithobiidae > Lithobius > Lithobius niger. Next base: position 10,684 of record JAHWFP010018708.1, read on the forward strand.
CACACAGTTGGACCTCAAAGGTACACGGCCATTTGTGAAGTTTTTTTTAGTGCTGTATTGGTTAGACGATGAAGTTAAGTTTGCATCTTCTTGGTTGGGAACCCGGGACTCTTGACCACTGGGCAGCTATTGCTCCGTTTGTATGGGGTCCGTGTGACCCCTCGCAAACTTCGCGTTGTGCGTTGGGCTTTTAAAATCGGGCCTTCGCCTTTTAAAGATAGCTGGTACGGCGTTGGCATCCCAAACGTGTCTCATAACTAAGATGTCTGTTAAATCATGGCGTTGGCGGTCTAAGGCAGCAAATCAATTTTCAGTTTAGCAACTTGCTGTACACGATTTTCGGTCAGTCCATAGTATCATGAATTAAAGCTAGAATCCTTAAGTTTAATTTTATACATATTTAGTTGACATTTCTGCATTAACTAAAACAACTTTTAAATATTATGGAGGTGATGAGGTAGCAACAACTGGCAAACAAATCGGCAACTGTATATTGAGCTTTTTTCCCCGAAATTTTTACGAATTTTATGTCGTTATGTAGACTTCGTCTTCCGGCTGTTCCCCGACGACAATCTTGGTTACTCCTCGACTGGGGTGGGGGGGGGGGGAAGGCTTCCCCGGCGGGGCCCCCCCCCCCCCCCCCGACACCCCCTGCCCCTCCTGTGGCGCTACCCCTGTATTTTTGTCAATTCAGAAGCGACTGGGAAATTTTTTTTCGTCAGGAGGAATTCTTTATCTTTTTTTGCCACGGATTATAAGACTGTAAGTATATTTATTCACGTGGTGCGGGGTTTAGCTAATCCAGGTAGCGTTATCACCATGGAAACGACACTTTTGCCATTAAATTCTAGCTGCGAGAATGCAAAGGCGTCGTTGAGTAAACTTGTCCTAATGGCCTTTGTAGCGAGCGTGTGTACATTCGTTGGCCCGCCAACTCGAAAATCTCAAAGCGAAGCGCTGTTTCAGTTAACGGGAAAATGGTTTGGTAAATATTCACCGGTAGTCCTACAGGGAAAAAATTTAAAAATAACTGTATTACTTACTTTGGCTACACAGCACTAATGTTGACTACAGAACCCTCTGCAGACAGTCTCAATGGGTACTCAGTAGCATTTATTTATTTTTTTTGGGGGGGGGTCACATTATTTTTGGATCTTGAGTAGGTGGGGGGTCTCGAAGGGGGGGGGGGATCACCGAAAATTTGGTAGTCGCATTTTCATTTCCTCCGGCACACCCCCGGCCATAAATAATGACCGGTCTTTAGCTGACTTTCTTTAATTTTAAAATTTGTTCGTTCTGGGGCCGAAGGCCATCTCTCCCGGGACCCAGTCAAAACTACGACTAACCAGCGCATTGACGTATGCCAGCCGGGTAAGCAATTTCCGCTATGGTCTTCCTCTTTAAGGGCGCGTTACGCACGGACAATTCTCTCGCTTACTAGCTTTTACTTGGTCAATACTAAATATGCTGGTTGCTTCTCGTCTTTGTCGGAGAATGTGGCTTTCAAGTTGTCTATACGTAGTAACCATGGCAACAACGCGGACGCAAATTTTCTCCTCGTGCCTCGCGACACGACGTATGATGCTTGCAACATGACAGCGTCGATTTATGACAACAAGAAAACAATTTTTACTGTAGTACACGACGACGGACAGATTCCTGAATGCCGGCATTCGAAGGTTTGTCTTCGAATCGATAACTCCGAAATGGACGCCGTGGTGGATTTTGAATTCTCGCTGCGAGTAGCTATTTATTCTACCGTCGTTTGATCACTGCTAGAAGCTGGTTTTTTCAGCGAGAATAGCAAATTTTGGAAATAGCGAGAAATGACAACAATGTTGTAGCAATGTTTAAAATGACTGTTGCACTTTGTTCTTTGTCCGTGTTGTTATCTAGACACACGCTAGTGTGTCGCCGCCAAGTAGACGTTTTATTGTTGTTGGAGCTTAATTGTCAGAGCGTAATTGTTAGAGTGTTATTGTTGTCAGATGGCGGCTCACTAGCAGGCCATGTCTTTTAACTGAAACCAACTTATACGTGATTTCAGCATACTGGTGTAAATTCCCCATGCGGTAGAAATCTTTGCAAATCGTTTGAATCAGGTGTCTTCGGTCCAGTAACAAAGAAAACGTCAACACGAAAATGTGGGATCGTGTCCTTAATGGAGAAAAAGTGTACTCAATAACGTTGATTTGTGTTACTGGTGACTAGTAACTAGTAACTAGTGACTAGTAACTAGTCCGCAGTCTCCCATGTTAATTCTCTTTGGGTATAACGACACGTCTACAGCTCATAAGGGAAAGTTGCCAGATCTAAATTTCGGCAGACAGGTAAAGCGTCATATGGGGAAGTGCTTTTTTCTAAAATGAGGGTTGCAGCTAGAAGCACGTGGCCCTGAAGTGGCTCGTAAGTGCAAAATTATTGTTGTAATCATTGTTTGTATTGACATTCAACAGTAGATTATAACATGCTTAAGTGTTGCACGCTTATGGTTTCAGTGCTTATATTGTAAGAAGGCACTGTTTTTTCAAATAGGTGGTTCACTAAGAGACAGAATATCTTTATCTTTTATTGCAAAGGTTTGGTCTTTTTTTTTTACGGTACACGAATCCAAACTGAATTATCTGCCCCACCACGATAAAAGGGACAATTTTGCTGGAAAGAAGATTAGGAAACAAAATGCACATCGTCAGCACAGGTGGGAACGTGTTCTTTATGGAGAAAAAGTGTCCTCAATAACGTGATGCGTACATTTTATTTTATGTAGACTTACTGTTCTTGCAGTCTAGTGTAAGTGACGAGTAATTTTAAACAGCTGACGAGTTTATTAGTTTTAGTAATCTTCGTCTGCCACCAGAATATTAGAACTGTATGAACATTTACCATTCCGTGAGTTTGTAGTATGTGTTCATAATGATTAACGTTTACCTCGGGAGAGCCAAGTGAAGGGGGATGCGCTGATTGAGTGAGCGAAGCGAACGAAAATCAGCGTTTGTTAGCCAGTGCGCTCAAAAATCGGATTAAATAGACTTAAGCATGCGAAACATGGGCATACAATACGCCAAACCATGTCCATTTGGCTGGTGTAACGGCTAATTGGGCAATAGCAAACGTAAGAATTATGAATTAGAAAATTTATATACACACTCCAGACAAAAAAGGTAGAGGTCACTATTAGACAGTGGAATTCTTTGTATTCACAGGCCTATGAAAGTGGTGATATCCACCCAAAACCAAAACTGGTATAAGAGCAGCTGCCAAGTTTCCAAGAAGGGTCGGCCTTTCAAAGTAGTGATATCATTCAACCAGGGAAAGACCGCCAAGGTTAATCCTATTAGCCAAGTTAATCGCACGGAATAATACTTTGGACGTTAAATGAAAACTTGAAGATTGCTACCGCTCCATAGGAATTGATTAGGTACTTGCAATTACCATACTGTTACGTTTGTTATTAATTTATTTGGAATGACAATAGCAAATGTGAAATTTATGAATGAGAACATTCATGCAATAAAATACCTCCACACAAAAAAAGGTAGGGGTGACCATTACACCATGGGATTTTTGGTCATTCACAGGCCTACGAAAGTCGTGATATCCACCCAAAACCAAAACTGGTAAGAGAAGCCGCCAAGTTTACAAAAAGGGTCGGCCTTTCAAAGTAGTGATATCATTCAACCAGGGAAAGGCCGCCAAGGTTAATCCTATTAGCCAAGTTAATCGCACCGAATAATACTTTGGACGTTAAATGAAAACTCGAAGATTGCTACCGCTAGTAGCAATCTTCTAGTTTTCATTTAACCTTCGAACTATTAGTAGGTGCGATTAACTTGGCTAATAGGATTAACCTTGGGGGCCTTTCCCTGGTTGAATGATATCACTACTTTGAAAGGCCGACCCTTTTTGTAAACTTGACGGCTTCTCTTACCAGTTTTGGTTTTGGGTGGATTTATATTACATTTAATTTGTTGTCTATTACCGCAATCATTTAATAGAAACGGGAAAATACTTAAATAACGGTTGCTAGCAAATAGCTTTCGGCGAGCGAGAAGGTCGCGTTGCATAAACGAACCCTAACCCTTGGTCACAGCAACACCAGGGTCTGATTGGGAGGGGTGGGGGCTCCCCGGGAATGTACTGCTGGGCCCCCCCCCCCCCCCCCCCCCCCCCCCCCCCCCCCCCTAAAAGACCGCAGTAGCATATTTTAAAGAAATCTTCGTGAATTTCAAACGTCAACTTAAGAGATGCAGTTCTCATACACAGGAATTCACTTCAAATTAAATTTTTTTTTTAACAAGGGCCTCCTGCAGTGTTGCGGTTGGGGGAAGGGGGGGGGGAATCTTCCGAGGCGGATCCCTGTATGCTTCTAAAGAACTCAGCATGAATTCACTTCAAACTTTAAAAATAATGTTTCTTTGAAACAATGGGCTTCTGAGTTGATGGGGAGGAGGGGGGGGGTTGGGACAGAGCCCTAAAGCCAGCGTATTTTAACTGATCAGCGTGAATATGAAACTTTCTCATGCAACTTAGGAGATGCAATTTTCATACGAATTCATTTCACATTTTTTTTTAATTCGTGTTTCTTTTTTGTAAAAGGGTCCCCTGTAGTGGTGGGGGGGGGGCTCCCCTGGTTCCCGGGCGGGCCAATCTGACACTGAGCAACATTGGTGTATAAGCCTTTACAAATTTACCAACCAGCAAAATTCCCTCTGATACTACTTTGCTTTAAACACAAACAATTTTGTGTTGGTTAATGGCGGAACCGCACTATAGGTAAACACAACGTGATAAAATTTTCATGGCCCTTGAGATACCATAAAAGGTTCTTAAACAATGATCGATGCATTCAAACGGCTTGCAAACATGGATCGGGGAAAAATAAAAGCTTGTGAGGGTACCGTAAGTGATTTCGCCGTCGGTTGTTTGTTTAGAAATCGACCATTTTTGCATTCCCCGACGTGGGTATATACTTATTGCGATCCTTCTTATCCGGTTGGGTTTCGTATAGTAATGGAAGCGACCGCTAGGGATCTGTTTTCTGGAATTGCCGCTAGGGATCTTAGTTGTTTGAAGATGCCGCCACTCGCCAGGATTCGCTGATGTGTGTCGTAAACGTTTTCGGGTTATGTATTTTTTTCATCCTTCTTTTTTTTTTAGGTTTTTATATTTTTTTGTGTGGTGGTAGTGAAACGCTGGCGAAGAGTAAATACAGGTGTACTCATCGAATAGTAAAATAAAAGTAGCGTCGTAGCTAGGAATTTTGTCTAACGGGGCAACTGACAAAACTCAAATTATTTTGTGGTTACGGAGAGGATGTAAAATATAGTAGCCTCCTGGTAGGCATTGAACCACAAGGCATGTACATAAAATCAATTTAATTTTCGGAAAAACGGTTCACATATTTTCCTTGGTCGCAACAATTAAAAAAAATCATTAAAAATGGCAATGATGGGCTGACAACAGCCTGGCATTCATACACACGCCATCCTTACAACTCCTCTTACAACTCCCATCCTGCCCTGTCCCTTCCTCCCTCCCCCACCCCTTTCTGACACAAACTGTCCCACATCATTCCAAAACCATCTTTCCAATCCATCTAAAGAAACAAATGTTGGAGACAGTTTGGTCCCCCCCCCCCCGACCCACTCTGATGGACACCGCCACCACTCTGGTGGACGCTCCGTTGAGTTTGCTGACTTCAGGCTGTAGTTTCAAAATGTCTGAATTGCTGACTTAACAACATATCGAATGCGTGACGTTAAGTGAGGAGCCGAACTGTCTCCAGCACTCGTGGGTGTCAACATCTGGATTGGTTGGTTTTGAATGTACTGAAAAGCTTGGCCACAACGACTAGTGCATTATTTTTGGCCTGTGACTCTCCTTAGTACGTACTCTTACATAACACTCTCTTTCAGAAAGCCTGATGGGGGGGGGGGGGAAGGGGAGGCATCGACAGCTAGGTTATGAGCACCAACCTCAGTCACAGTGCAGTACTCCTGGTTGCCACTGGGCCACAGATTACGGAGATATTAAACAAACCCAAGACTCGGGCAGATCAGGCTGGCAGTAACAAATTCAGGGGAGGTACACACATATCCGACCTGTCCCTGGAGAACACATCCGTACACTCTGAATACATTGTGCACTGCAGTACACATCTGTTTACCTCCTCCACACAAATTGTGTACTGAGTGTATACGGTTGGTGCAGTGGCAGTACACAATCTCTCTTCTTGAACAGTTATTGAAGAAGAAAAATGAAACTAACAAGAAGGTAATAATAGCTCCTGCAATTTCCAATACTTTGGATGTTCCCGGAACATGGTTGTCTTTCTTGGAGAGTTGGCGGAGTACGCGAATTATACTTGGTGCATACTTACAGTACTTTTTGGAGTTATGAGGATTGTATTGGAACTATGGTAACAGTCGTTGAAAACATTGTGTTTACTTCTGAACTATGGAGGCTGCCACATTACTTTCATATTGGGTAGTTGCTGGATTCTGAAAGTGGTAGTTCAAAACTGGCTTCAGGTCAATCTTAAGTGAAAAACCTTTTTTCGGCGGATTTTGGGCGGAGTGGTTCCTAGGGACTCCGAACCACCTTCCCCACAAGCGTTTGGTTTTTGCACCCTTTTTTTCCGGCACTTTTTCGGACATTCTTTCTGGACATCCGATGGTGTGGTGTACTGCATGCAATAATTTGGGGGAATGTTAACTTGAGCTTAACCACGCCATTCTCTAGGTTTTTGTTCATCTCTGTTTTGAAAGCTGGTTGTACAGCTGGGACACTTACTCGATTACCAGAAGACGTGGAAAGTCCTGGCCTTAACTCATTTAAAGGAAAGTAGCCGGAATGACTTTTTGCCAAGATAGGAAAAAAGGGTAAAAGGGTAAAAAAAAAAGAGATCAGGAACAATGTAACAATGTGAACAATGTCATTTTATTCATATTCTTCTATTTTTATATACTAGCTGTACCCCCGGCATAACATATGCCAGTCTAGCCAGTTCCCGCATACCTGAGCGAAATACTGTAGTGGGCAGTATGGAATGAAACGGATGCCCCCTGCTTCCTCCTCCGAACTCCCGTGCGGCCTACCCAGTTGTATGGCCTGATTTCCCCCATGCCCCCCCCCCCCTAACCCCCTTCCCGTCCAGCCCTCCCCCCCCCCCCCCCCCCGTCCCCGACCCGGATTCCCCTATTGAATGGTCAGAATACCCCCCATCTCTCCTCCCCCTCCATTTTAACCCGTGCTGATTTGTTTTGTTATGGAAGTAAATGTCTTTTTTCAATGGAGGACGCTCAATTGCCCGTTTCTCCGTTCTGATAGCAAGCGCAATAAACTCAACAACGGTTGTGCGTGCAGTTATCGTTACTGAACCAACTTTGAAACTCTTCACGTCGGCTCTAAGAGGTAGCATTATTAAAGCAATATTTCGATTGTCACTGATTGTTACAAGCCACACCCGTTTGTTTGTCATTGTCGGTCGCTCGCCCTCTTTCGTTATAGTGAATAATGATGAATTTGCTTGCCCAACCTAAGCTTATATATATATAGATTAGTTATAATTGTTTTTTGATTGTTAAAATTGTTTGTTTGTAATTACTTGGGCGTCATCAGTAACATTGTCGGCAAAATGGAGCGAAGCGATTGGAAACAACCCGTGTTGCATTGGAGACAGCGTTGTGGCTCATCTTTTCGACTGCGTCATCACATCTTGTTTCTTTGTCCATTTGCTTCCGTAGCGTGTTGCTGCATGGCGTTGGCGGCGATTGCAACAAGCTGTTTTCCGACTTAATAATAATACTATAATAATAGGTTTGCTGCAAACGTAACCGAAATGGCAAGGACCTGTGTGTTCACTGACTGCCATCCTATGTTTAAAACTAAAAAAAAAATTACAAACGTTAAACAGTTTAAAACGAAAACGATGGCTCGGCTGCAGAGGAAGGGTTGATGGTATTGGGTTAGGGTCACGAATGCCTTACCACCAAGGCTAGACCTACCTGGATCTTGGGTTTTTAGCTTTTTTTTTAAGCTTTAGTTGAGTTGGTTAGCTATAACTTTGGTTTTTAGCGCATAGAGCACCCGCAAATTTGAGAACTTTTGTTGGAAAACATCATATTTGCATTCCAGTTGAGAATTAAAGCTGGCAGAAATTTGAGCTTTCATTGCACCCATCTTGATATTTACTACAGTGTCCGCGGCCTATCTTGAGTTCGCCCCAGAGCGAATACAGATAATCGATTGTATGTTTTCGATAGCAGAGCACCTTGTTGATAGCCTAGACGGTTACAAAAACAATGGCGGCCTTCGATGAAAGCTGATCCCTCCAGGAAGATGTAGCCGCTCGTGAAATATCTGCAGCACTCAAGATACGCTGCGCGCACAATAACGATTCAGCAGATTTTCGCGCTTCGGAAACTAATAGTGAGGAAATAGATGAGCCGTTCACACTACCTGTGCATTTTG
>JAHWFP010018708.1:19165-47702 GCA_023313725.1 Lithobius niger
AACTACCTCTCCTGAGTGTAAAGCTGTCATTGTACAAATTCAGGTTTTAATATTGACGCAGTGATTATTCTGTGATGGTTGCATTGCAGTGGATTCGTAAACGGTGCTCTGCTCGGCCTTCGGGTTCGCTTCGCTCCAATAATTTTCTGGATAAGTGATAGTGGATATTGAGCAGCCCTTCCTGACTTCCTTTGACCAATTTTTGGTAATACATTTTATTATTTATTGGTTGATTTATTTAGTCCATCCAGTTAGATAACACTCTTTTTCAGACATGACGGATCATGCGTGCACAACTAATAACAGGGAAGGTGATAACGCAAGCTGGAAAATTATCTGACCTATCACTAGAGAAAGTACTGTTCACACTGAAAACGCTGTGCACTGACAGTGCACCTCTCTGTGCACCTACTCATCATGCGTGCACAACTAATATCAGGGAAGGCGATAACGCAAGCTGGGAAATTGTCTGACCTATCACTAGAGAAAATATTGTTCACACTGAAAACGCTGTGCACTGACAGTGCACCTCTCTGTGCACCTACTCATCATGCGTGCACAGCTAATATCAGGGAAGGTGATTACGCAGGCTGGGAAATTATCTGACCTATCGCTAGAGAAAATATTGTTCACACTGAAAATGCTGTGCACTGACAGTGCACCTCTCTGTGTACCTACTCATCATGCGTGCACAACTAATATCAGGGAAGACGATAACGCAAGCTGGGAAATTATCTGACCTGTCGCTAGAGAAAATATTGTTCACACTGAAAACGCTGTGCACTGACAGTGCACGTCACTGTGCACCTACTCAACCTCCACACAAATTGTGCACCAGATGTACACAGTTCCTGCAGGGGTAGCACACAACCTGGACACAGTTTGGACTGTGCACCCGACAGTCCACAATTCGTGTGGTAGCTGAGCTGGGACACAGTGATGTGTGCTCTCAATGCATGTGATGTGTATATGTGTGTATGTGATGAGTTAGTGCATGTGATGTGCGCAGTGATTCCCCGTTCCCCCGTCTTGTGCACGCCACTGTGAAACATGCCTGTGCAGAACGCGTGTATGTCAACAAACAGATGTACATGACGAGTTTTTTGGCAATTTTCAGCGACGTCATTTAGTCAAGCAGTAATAACACGACCTAAGCAGACGCCAATTATTAACTTAACCAACCGTGTTATTACATTTTTTAACTCCTATACTTAGTCTAAAGCAAAGTGGCTAGACTCGCTAAACCTCGCTAAAAGTTTTTGAAGGTGTTGATAACCCAGATTTCGAACTCGGAAACCTTCGATCATCCCAGGGTCCCACATTATGTCCAGAATACATCTCATAGACGTTGAAAGAACTGGGTAGTCTTTCAACAGTATCCTGGTCAGCACACAAAGGAAGGATCTTTACCAAGGATTCTCTTTCCAGTCGACGACTAGGACACCTTCTTCGGGGAAACTCGTCCACTATGTCCACCAGAATTTCCCTTGGCCAGTTTCTCTTTAGGTTTTTAACTCCCCGACTTTTTTGAAGCAGAAAAATAAAAGTTCGAGGGGAAAAAAACAGAAAAAAATAAAATAAAATAAAGGTTTTAAGCCTACCGAGAATTGTTTTCGTAAACACGTACGCCATCGAAAGAAAGAAAAATGAAAAAAAAAAAAGAAACGAGGAAAAAAGTACAACTGGACATCGTCGTCGACGAAGCGACAAGCAAAACTACAAACATCCTCAAGCTGTAAACATCGTGGGGAACGGTTATTTTATTTTATTTTTCCTCAGATTCGTTATCCGTGTTTTTGCGGTTTGCTGGTCGTAAAGGACAATTTATTTTTAATGCCCTACAGATGCCAGCCAGGTTACTTTCAATGAATAGAACAATGAACTGCTAAAAAAAAAAAAATAATAAAAATAACATTTAAAAACCGTTGAAACTGGTAAGGCTGCAGAATAGAGCAGCGTGAAGTGACGTCATATTGGCTACGAGACACCATTTGGAGGCAATAGCTACAAGGTGCACTAGATTAAAATGTAACGGAAAACAACGGCTCTTCTAGGCAAGACAGTGCTTTGAGAGCGGCTTTCTTAGGCTTAAAAGAACGTTGTTTTCTCCAGCAACAAAAATCGCGCGTTATAGGCTTAAGAAATTCAGTTTAATAACATTGGCTTCAATAAGACGATCTTCCTTTCTCCCTCCAGTGCTCCTTGCAGCTAACCCAGTTACGGGCTCCACCATAGAGTTATACACAATAATACAACGTCGTGTCACTGCCCTATTGGTGAAATTTATCAGTCTGTCAACCATTCATTATTAAAGACGTGGTGCTTGTGATTTTAGGTTTCGCTTTATATGTCATCCTTTTGTTGCTGGGCATGAATTTTTGGTTTACTTCCTTGAGTATTTGACGCCTGATTCTTTACGGATATTGAGAGTGTCGAAAGTTCAGAAATCCCTTACCCGGGTTTTGTTAGCACGGTCAGCAGGCAGTGCTTGTTATATTTCGTTTGCGCACGAGAATTATCAGAAAAGGATCAGGATTTTTGTTTTTTAGTGTAGTTTTTTTTTTTACATTTAGGAAGCCGTGTCCCACCAGTGTTGGGCGGTGCCGGTGCCAAGTTTAGTACCTGGGTACTCGGTTTTCTCAGGTATTTATAAATAAGGCGGCATCTGGTATTGGAGTGTTGTGGTGCCAATACCCGATTTTTAAATAATAAACACAAATTTTATTGAAAAATGTGTTTTGTTGGTATTGTTTTAATGATTTTTTTTCCTCCCCGACATATTTGAAAAAAAAACCATCTTATATTAATTAGTACTTAACATGTTTTGCAAGTAAAAACAAAGTTATGCAAATTTGGCTCCACTTTTCTGAATTTAAAATTCCAATTTTTGCCATTTTTGTTCACCTTTAACTGATTGTTGCACTGCTTTGAGCTCAACAAGGACTAAATGAACTATTGTTATAATATCAGCATAACCGTTGCATTTTTGGTACCGCGGTAACCACCCAACACTACTCCCTACTACATAGAGTAAACGGTGAGAGGGACAATTTAGCTGGAGATATCCAACTTAAAATCTTGGAACTTAAAATCCAGTAATAAGATAAAACACTTGCGCAAAATGTTAGAAAAATCGGATATTGGGTGTAAAAATATTGTCGAGAATGACGGAAACGGATAAGAGCACAGGATTACAAGATTATCTTTCCCGTTTTACTGTATGTTCACTAGAAAAAAAAAAAGGCAGAGACAATTAAAACAGTTTGTGATACGTTTTCTGGGTAACGAGTGAGGAAGGGGCAGAAATGTAACTTACCCCGATTCACAGTTAGACTTGGAAAGAATATTAAAAAAGAACGAATTTGTATTTGCTCACAATTTTCTTCAAACACCCATACGGGCGGCAGAAATCCGGTCTCTTAGGATGCGCTTCAGGACCGCCCCCTGGAGCCGATGTCGGAACGAGCCCACGGAAGGAGCTGATGCCACGACCTCTGGTAGAGACTTCCAAGGCTTGATTAACGCGGTATTGCTTTTATTTCATGACCCTTGTTCCGGCAGGTTTATATTTTGTACGGCAGGTTTTGGAACGGTCAGTAGTTGCAGTTGTACCTTAAGAATGCAGAATAGTTGTAGTAGTTTGCAGTACTTAGCCTAGTTGTTCAAGGGAGCTGATGTTGTCGATGACTGAAAAGGTGATCCTGGCCAAGTCCCTGCCAGTCTGTACCGACCAGGGTAATATGAGGGACTACCGTGCCCTTCAGCGGCTGTGGATTCTTCTCTGGCTATTCTGGATATTATATCGGTCTCCTGAGGCAAGATTGCACAAGAAATTCCAGTATTTTCAAGGATTTTATTTCCAAAGCTAATGTAATTTTTCAAGGACGTTTCCAACACCAATACTATTTTTTTTTCAAGAACTTTTATTTTCCAACAAATTTGGTCATGCTCAGCTTTAAATAGAGACTAGTTTTACCAGTGAAGCGCCACAACATTTCATCAAACAATAAAATGTCCAGGTTTTAAACATTACCGAGAAAATAAAAAAAAACAAGGAAAAAAGCCAGGGTAAAAAACGTGTAAAATTGCTTTCTGGCTTCTTTCGTGGTGTTATTGTTATATAAGTTAAGTTAGGTCAGGTCAGTTGCCTTGGCACGAATATCACCAGGCAGGTAAAGAGTTTTGCCATGAAACGTTTTTTTTTTCTTACTGCTCTTTTTCTCATCAGCTGTTGTGTGGAGCAACAAAATTTGAAAGAGAAACTCAACAACTGGAGCGGAGCTCACGTTTGTGAATACACTCCAGTGAGATTTTTGTAATTGCATCACGCAATAACCACTGCATCATTTAAAACCAGATTTTTGTGCAGAGATGGTCCAGAGATGGTTTGTAAAATGAAAAAATCCGGAATCGGACATGTCGTTGAGGAATAATGAAGGTGACAAAATGGGCCAAAAAATGGGCCAAGAGTCAAGAGCTGAATTAAAGACTAGCTGCAATGGAATTATTTCACTGCACTTTATTTAATCTTTGCAACAAATTCGGGCCGTGCAGCAAATAACAGTACGACTTCGTTGGGAAGAAAATGTGTATGCGAGAAACATGTTAAAAAGTACAGAATTATAGACATTTAAACTTTAGTAAGCAGTGATATCAGCGTCAAAATGGCTGCCAGTAATTTTGTGGTTCCGAACCGTGATCACTCAAGCTTAACTGACTATCATCGAGGTGTCAGATAAGAATGAGTGATCAGGGTTGAGACGGAAAACTTGGTGGCAGCCAGTGTTGTAAACCATGGAGCTACCATTTGGATAAACGTAGGCTACTCAACAAACTCATGACCATAGATTCATGCTATGTGCTAAAAAACGTGCTATAAGGCATGCTAATAATTCATGGAATGAAACATGCTATCATTCATGCTATTATTCTTTTCATAGTTTGGCTATAAAGTTCATACAATATAAAATTCATGCTGTCCAATTGTTACTATATAATACATACCATATAATTTATAATGTAAAGTATATAATTCAAGACACTACATAATTTATGACACTCCACACGATGAGAAGCAATAATTTGTGTAACAGAAGATGTGCGGTTGGTTTATCATTTTATAATGTAAATTGTTATCTTTCTTGGGCAGTATACATTGGGTACTAAATTGAGCTGGTTTAGTTTAAAATACTCAGCCGGAGATATGTTGGGTAAAGCTCAGGTGTCGTAAGGGCGAAATAGTATAACTTAAAATTAATGTTGTCTAGTCTTGAGTCAGTAGATAGAACGGTAAAACTGATAGGTCACCTCGTTACCATCCAAACAATGCTTGTTGTTACCAACCGACCCCTTAGTCACATTATTACAGAAAAGGTACAAACATGTCACAAATCACAAATTCTTAATGATTTCAATACTAGATCGTCAAATTGAAATCATAAGAATAGCACGCAGCCGAGAAAACAAAGGGATTTTAGCTTCGTTTAAAATAGTCTCGTCGCATTGTTGCATTAATGAATAGGCTTACCGTCGAACCATATTCTCCATTAGGCCTATCTGCTACTTAACGAAATTAAAAGTTAAAAAAAAGTAGGCCTAAAATCTCCTTACCATGGCAACGTCAATGGCAGTGCTAACGTTGAATGGGCTTCCATCTTCAAGGTCAGCAGTCTCAGTAGAGTCAGGACCCTTGCGTAGCCCTCCAGCAGTTGACAAGGTCGGGCGCAACAACCAAATGACGGCCTTGATACCGCCGTCAGGAGTTCAGAACCAAGTCCTGGGAAAAGCCGGGCTCAATCCTGGTCCTAGAGTCCAGCAAAGAGTCAGGTATGGTTCTGCGGTGTACCTTGCCGACACACGAGGTAACTGATCCTCCTTTTTCTAAATAAATATCTTTTTTAATCAACTAACTGTCGAGCAGTGACATTTGCCGCCATATTGGCCCCAGTATGGGTTTTGGAGAGCATAACTGCAAGGTGCGCTACATAAAAATGGAGGGAAAAACAACGGAAGAGCGGATTTTTTTAGGCTTAAAATAACGTTGTTTTCTCCAACAACAAAAATCGCGCGTTTTCGGTCTAAGAAATCACTCTTCACAGCATCGGCTTCAGTATGACGCCCTTCTGTTTCTCTCTAAAGTGCCCCTTGCAGCTAACCCATTAAAGCTCCAGGATAGAGTTATATACAATAATACTACGTCGTGTCACTGCTCTATAGAGGAAGAAGAAGACGGAGTTTATTTAAAACGCAATTAAAAAAAAATACATTGAAAGTAGGTTGGTCTTTTATAGGAGCCCAGCACAAAAATAACTACACAAATGCCTCCACAACGAAATAGTAGAAAAAAAATCCATACGTATTAATTAATTGATCATACACAGGCGAATGTCAAAAATTATAGAAAAACTACACAATTAATTACTCAGTACTGTAATCACATGCTGGAAAATGTAAAAAAATTAAGGAAAAATATAAAACTATGCAAAGCACAAAACGTAAAAAAAAAAACACGAAACAACTTTAAAAAAAGGACATTAAGCGATGTAAAAAAAAAATCTAAATACAAAACAAAACGTTATAAATGTACAACGAAAAAAAGAACATTGGATGTTTAATTATCCAATTTATAATGTGGCATTAGAAGAGAAGTGCTTAAAGTAATGTTTTTTTTTTTTAAACGTTGGACACTTGGACTCTGGGTTTTAATGTTTGGAGGAATGGCATTTCAGACGGTGGATACTTGACCAACCAAACACATCTTTAGTTCTGCTAAAGGTCTGGTGACATTTTAGTATTTTTCTGGTAGAATAACTGTACGTTAAAATTGAACTTTACAAGATTGTGTCTGTTTTAGGCTTTTGTAAAGCCGTACCACCTGAAAAGACTATTGCAACGACTTTGTCCGTCCGTCGCTTTTTTTTTTTTTCAATTTTGGAACCGTGAGACGACCACGGTTTACAACGTTACATTTAGTGTCAAAAGTTAGTAAATAAAAAACACGGCAAACAAAAACATCGTTAGTTCCTTTTAGCTGATAGACTACCTCGACGTAACTAAATGAAATAATAATACTAGATCGTCAAATTGAAATCATAAGCATAGCACGCAGCCGCAAAAACTAAAGGATTTTAGCTTCGTTTAAAATAGTCTCGTCGCATTGTTGCATTAATGAATAGGCTTACCGTCGAACCATGTTATCCATTAGGCCTATCTGCTACTGAACGAAATTAAAACTTCAGTTAAAAAAATTAGGCCTAAAATCTCGTTACCATGGCAACGTCAAGTTGCTACGCGTCGCTGCTGGCTTCATCAACAGCACTATTTTATGACTCCGTCTCTAGATTGTGCCTCCCGTCACTTTCCTTCCCAGTGATCTACACACGTTGCACATGACATTGTCACTGTAACTATGTGCCCGGAGGTGCACCATGTTGCAAAAATGAATAGATAAACGTAAAAATTAAAACTGCAGGTAAAAATTAGGCCTAAAAGCTGACAGTAACGCCTAACGTGTAACATACGCCTAAAAGCAAACAACTTTTTAACCGGCAATTGTGATGGTTACTGCTGTTAAATTTATACAATGGAGATCGCTGTTGCAGTGCGTGATAGAGGTGTGCGCCTCAACATTGGTAGTGACGGAAGTGTACAGAAGACCGGTTGCGACTAGGTAGTCGCTGCAGCCGCTTGTTTATAAATGGTTTCGATTAGTAATAACTAATAACTGAATACTTCAAAGGGTTTGTATCCGTCGTCTTTATCTGTCCTGCAAGACAAATGTGACGAGATCAACCCAGATGTTTTTGTATGTATTTTTTTCTTGTGTGCATGTGTATTGGAAATTTTGACGAAGAGGGCTCAATTTCCGGAAGTGCATCTGATGCGTAAGCGCTATGCAAATCCGGCGTAGCAGTTTGCGTATATTAATGAGGATAGCATGGTCTGAAATAATTATATATATATAGGTGTGCTTTGGTTTCATCAAGTCTCCGATAATTTATGTAGATTTGTGAGTACACGCAGTGGTAATGAGCGATGGAGTAACTTGAAGTAGAGCTGACGTAATGGATAACTGAAAAGCAAACATGAAAAACAAGTTGAATCCAATATGTAAAAAAGTCTACTTTCTACTCAAGCAAAAGTAGCATAATCTACAAAGATTTTGATTGTTTACAAATGAACCTCCAGAGCAAAGGATTAACTTTTGTAAAATGCAGGCTCTGAACCAGTGTAAAGAATGCATTTAAAATTATTTTGACAACACTGCTTTTTATTCTCAAAGTTCAATAGATGTCTATACTATGACATACTAAAATCTGAACTATAAGAGACTTGTACTACGTGTGGTGTCACAGGGAAAGTTGCTTAAATTTACTTGCGCACGCCAGAAATACAATAAAACTAGCTGGACCCGTGCATGTTGCACGGTGATTGAATTTCCTGGAGTTAGCCTCTCCCGGTGTTTCGTGTTGTTAGCAAAGTAAAGCCCGTGTCAGGCGGAAAGACTTTCACTCACGACAAGATTGTCCTAAGGGCAGAAATGGTTCCCCCCCCCCACATTTTGTCGTGTCTGGAATTGGTTGTCACATGTGCAGATTTCCTCCACTCCCGACTGCCCTCATGATCAACAAACACTTGCTCTCTTTATGTCCAACTTCACCCCTTTTTCTGGAATGCGTGGTATGCGTTCACCATCGATCACGTGAGAAAAAGTCGGTACACGGAGGGCTGGCTGCCTAGCCTGGCCATCGAGGTTGGACGACTCTTTAATTACTCCCAACCTTTGTCGTCTGCCCCATGTCACACGAGCCAACTTACCCTCCCGACCCGATTTTTAGTCCTGTCGTGAGTGAAAATCTTTTCGTCTGACACGGGCTTAACTGGTGCTTTAAATTTCTGCCCCCTCCCCAACTTACACTCCCCAACCCAGCCCCTGGTCTCCCGACTGTCCCCCGTAATCCACTGCACGCCCTCTGGCAGTGTAGGATTTGTATACCGACCAGCCCTTCCTCCAGCACCCTCGGTGTTTGTTCTGACCCCCCCCCCCTCCATCCCTCGAACACTCTGCCACCCCACACCCCACTGCACGCCCTCCGGCGCATCGTTGCTTTTTCAATTTCTTCCCCCGCCCCCAAACCTGCACACCCCATTCCCTCACAAGCCCCCCCCGACCACCCTCCAACAGTGTCGGGTATGTATAGCTCCCTGCCTTTCTCCCCAGCCCCCCTGGTGTTTGGTTATAAATGTATTACCCCCCCCCCCTCCCCCAAAAAAACACCCATTCCCCCAAAAAACACCCATCCCCTCCCGACACCTACCCGTATTCCCCCTTCTGCTTGATGCGCACATTCAGTAAGCACTTATTGTGATCTCCCCTTCTCATACCCCTTCCCTTCCCCTCTTCCCCTCCCCTCTTGAACTTTGTGAAGGATTCCCGTGGACCCGAGCAAAGCGAGCAGCATTAGCTGAGCGGTCAGCGTCCTCGTGTTCAAACAAAGCGAATGCTGGTTCGAATCCCACGACTGACCCATATAATCCTTAAAAATAGTATCCGAAACTAATTCATGCAACTGAAGGTTAACAGGACATTTCGTCGAAATTTTGGCGCAACCCCAAAAATGACGCATACCTGAGTTTTAATGAATTCTTAAAAAAAAAAATCGTATCACGGAGTAAGTCAGCATTCAGTATACAAACACCTGCTGTACGTTAATCTCCGTGAATGTTTCCGCCAACTTTGAAACAATTCATGTGTGTTATCTTTAATAACAGAAGAGGGCACATTGGGGTAATAATTGTTGCTACTTTGAAACAATTCCGTTCAGCTCTGAAAGCCTGCATCCACGAAATAAACAGACCATTCTATCGTTAATAGCTGGAAATTTCGAGGCCAAAAAACGTTGTTTACCCATCAACAATCAACTGTTTGGGCGATAGTTTGTAATACATAACACGTGCTCCAAGAATTGTTAGGCACCGTAGCAAAGACATAACATAGCGTGCATAGCGTGTGGGCTATTAGACTCCTGTAAGTATAATAAATAAATAAATAAATAAGACATAACATGCGCACGAATAATGAAGAAAAACGTTACTATAAAATTGTAGCCATGAAAAAAAAAAACGTTACTTTTAATTGTTGGCTGCTGCTGATTAATTCCTGAGGTTTGGTATTATTAGCACGGCCGGTTTGGTATTATTACTAAGTTGATTGGTAAAAGTTCTTTTCAGATTCTGTCTTTGATTCTTTACGTTTCGCCATATTGAAGTCTATATATTGTTTCAACCAGGGCTTCTGATTGAAACTCAAGCCCCTCCTGAGCTGCTTTTTGTAATTCTTTCACTACATGTCTTCACTACATGTTCACTACATGTGTAATTCTTCACTTGACATGCTATATACAAGGTTGTATCGTCATCGAATAGAATGGACCGAAATAGTTTCGAGTTCGTTTGCGCACGAGAATTTTCAAAAACTGGACCGGAGGCGGAGGAGCGGCAAACAATATCAAAATGTTACAATGCTACAACATGTAACAATGGTGCAAACATACGCGAGGCACACAAGATCGGATTATAGCTCACTCGAAGAAAATGCACCGATGCTCGGGCGCGGGGAAGGTAACATTGTCGTGGTATCTTCTTTATTACCGTTTTAACTGGTAGTCGAGAACCAAAATGAAATGGTCTTGATTTTCACTTAAATATTCCAGTTTTAAAACATAGGGCGTGAAGTCTTTAATTTTGAGGCCTCTCAAAATCGGGCGGCCGACATGACTGAATGACTTATTTTCTTCTTCAATGCGGGCTTCGGGAAGCCAGTTGAATTGTTTCTAGGATTGTTTGCCATGATACTGCATCTGCCTGCAACAATACAGAATCCACTATCCATCGAGCTTATACATGCTAAATCTAGACACACGCTAGTGTGTTGCCATCAAATAAATGAACTTAGACCAAAGCTTGG
Organism: Lithobius niger; assembly: GCA_023313725.1. Taxonomy (NCBI): domain Eukaryota; kingdom Metazoa; phylum Arthropoda; class Chilopoda; order Lithobiomorpha; family Lithobiidae; genus Lithobius; species Lithobius niger. Next base: position 30,132 of record JAHWFP010018708.1, read on the forward strand.
CCAGAACCTGAACAGAAATACGCATTTCGAATGTCTTGTTTTTTCGCAAACAAAATTGGGTGGCAGTGGACATACCATACACATTGTAGACCAAATCGCACCAATTTCGCTAAATAGGACGCGAAAAAAGCCAACAAATTAATTGAACAAAAAACGGCTTCAACGTTTAGAAAAAAAAAACATTACAGCTCGTATCCCCATACTCACAGCCATGAAGGTACACGAATAAAAACGGATTAGAGTTCACTCGAACGCAACGAACTATAATTTGAACTTCAATTCCAGGAAACAAGGATTGTGACATGCCAGCCTCCATGCACACGTAAACAAACATGTACATCACTAATCAATCAAACAAAACGGTTGGATATTTAAAAAAAACTACCCACAGAAAATGAACACGTAAGTACTCACATGAACTAGAACTAAAACAGAAACCATCAAACACAAGCAAAAAATTGCCTAACCTCTGTTTCAGAAATTATAAATGCACACAAAATACAATCATAGCCACTCACACGAAACAAACTTAAAATATAAAACAACAAACACAGACAAATATTAAAAAAAAACCCTGTATGATACACAAATTAAGCGCACACACGCATACACACGCACACAAACATTAAACATTTCAAACACAAACTGTGTTCACTTACTGACGTAATAATTACGTGAAAACAGTCATTATTCCCTGGAATTGGAGTTCAAATTATAGTTCGTTGCGTTCGAGTGCTTGCTTACTTACGCTTGCTCACACTCAAGTTATTTCTGCTTCTGAATTGTCTGATTAGGTTCAAACTTCAGCAATTTCACTTAACGAGCACTAGTGTTCTTCTGAATACAAAGGCTTAAAATATTAAATTTTATCAAAAAGTAAACAAAAATATTCGTACTATCATGGAAGGGGAGGGGAAATGATTCACTTGAATTATTTTTGTACAGGCACTAAATGTTAGAGAAGTTTGTTTCATAATCATTTAATAAAAAAAAAAAGTGTACAAATGAAACAATGCGACAGACGTTTCGATCAGTCCAAAAGCTTATTTTCTAGAAGTCAAGAATACTTTAAAGTTGCAAAGTAAAGTTGCAAGGAAAGTCAGAAATGTAGACAAAACTGGCCAAGTCAAAATTATTTTGAAAGAAGGTGGAGTGCTCACCCTCCACCTTTAAAAGAAAAGTTATTCAACTTGCGTAGTTTTGACTGCATTTCTGACTTTCCTTGCAACATTATCCACCTTTAAAGTGTTTGTTCTTATTCTTTGAAAATGAGCTGGTCTTCTGCTTGAAATGTCGGATGTAGTGTGTTAGTGCTTAGTTTGCTTTTGGCTTTTTAAGTTATGACGATTAGTTCAAGTGCTTGTTTCACACAGATGTTTTTTGGCAGCCTACTCAGTAGTGCCTAGGCCTAAACCAGCATGTGGATTTTTTTTTCAACTTGTATTAGCGAGTATAATTTAGCATAATTACTTCAGTAGAAAAGACAAATGAGGCCAAACGTTGGAAGAAATTTTTCGCTTGGCCATGAAAGGATCAGAAAATAAAGAGTAAAGATAGGTCAACCCTTTGAGGAAAAGGGTTATGGGAACGAAAATGTTTTTTTTTTCTTATAATAATTTAGGGTATCTTTTTTTTTTTTTAGAATTTTGCCATGTACTGCCACTAATTAAGGTAAGAATTTTAATAATATGACTTCCTTTTTTGTATTTCACGTGCGTTATTTACTGAAAACTATAATTGTTTTAATTTATACTCCGTTTTTTCCAAATCTGCTGCTCAGAATGTTCTGATTTTGTATAGGGGTTTTAAGGAAGTAGTTACGCATGTCCCCTACCAAAATTATAACGTTTAGAATGACTGACTGATTTTTCTGCCTATTTTGCTGGTCGACACGAATTATTTTACTGTAAAAGTTTATTAATTTCGTTTTTTGGCACTAATCACCAGAATTGTATAAATGAGGTCCAGAGTTTTATGGTTGGTGCGGTTTGCATACCTAAATACAGATGCAAACCTATTTACGTTGCCTTTTGGACTTATATGTCAGACTGCCTAAGCGGGGAATCGAACCCACGACCTTTGAAACCAAACGCCGACATCCTACCGCTAAGCCGTACTGACACGGCCTTTAATCATTAGAACCATGAACAAGATTAAATATATCACCTGATAGGCGGTAAAACAGCCATAAAGACATCAAAACGAACTACAACCTTTAATTTTCGGCATGCATTTGATTTATTGGTACCACAATTAAAAACAATACATAGTCTACAATGATAAGTAATGGTGGCCAATGTACAACCTACCACCTTCAGGTAACCGATACGTACTGTATCTGCAGCCGTTGCTGGCGTTTGAGCTGCCACCATCGAGTGCTGACGTGCCGGACGTTTGTGGGTAGACCCGACCATGGTTTTTCGATCAGCGTCTTACCATAGATTAGAAAGTTAACTAGATATACCGTCTCACTTCTTCCCATCCTACGCGGACCTCTAGCGGTAGTTGCGGCTACTAATACCTCTGCTAATGCTTTGCCTTCTGCTGCTTCGAAGGCAAAAGCATTAGCAGAGATATTAGTAGCCGCAACTACCGCTAGAGGTCCGCGTAGGATGGGAAGAAGTGAGACGGTATATCTAGTTAACTTTCTAGTCTATGGTAAGACGCTGATCGAAAAGCCATGACCCGACAGACGCACATATTGATTAAAGACTAAGGTCATCGGCCCCAGCCCGGGGTCGATATGGAGTGGTGGGCTGTTCCTCGGTCTGTGGCGGATATCCTTACAGAAGATAATAATATTATTATTATTACATCAAGAGCTCTCAAGAAGTTCCAGTCTGGTCCAGACTTTATTATTATACGTGCCATGGCGTGAATTGTAGCCATGGTGTCATGCTTTGTTGCCACTTGTAATTTGGATTATTATCCGTTCCATTCCAATTCGTCCTCATTTTAACACCTGGAGTGAATTTCTATAATTTCTTCTGCTTATTTTTTTTCATCACATGCCAGTTTAGCTCCTCACACCAAAAATTATATGCAACTTTATGTAAGTCTTTCTGTAATTATTACCACCAATATTCTCCCGTTTTTATCAAATGTTTAAGACCCGTAAATAACTTCTGTAAAACTGCAAGCGTTATTTGGCGTGTAAGTCGAGAGCGCTTTATATTGCAACTTCCACCGCAATAAATCCCAATGGAACCAAATAATCAGTGTCATATTTTTTTGACCAGCTGAGCTAAAACATCTGCCGTCAGCTAAACCACTGTACTATCGTCAATGCATTACAACAAACAAGTAAAATTGATATAAAACCACGAACATTTTCAAAGCTGAAAAGCTTGCGGCACACTACTCCGTTCCGTTCCGTCACTTCACATCGTCGGCCGTCAAATTTCTGTTTGGATTAAAGCATGTAAATTAGTGCAAGTGTACTGCTCCGGGCCGTTCCGTGACCACCCGTCCGTGACGAACGGGATTGTTGAGGCAGAATCCTTTCAGTCAAAAACTGATCGCATCGGAAAAGTGTACTGTACGTACCTGCCGTCAGTTGACGGCCGTCGTCGTCCGTCACTCACGCACCTGCGAACAACGCCTTCCCCCTACCAAATGCAGATGCGAATCTATTTCAGTTGCCTTCTGGATTTAAATGTCATCATGCCCGAGCTTAAAGAATTAATACCTAAGTTACTACGACATTTTATTTAATTACCAGTACCTACTTAAGGTCACTATAAATCCTTCTTCATTCGCGTTGCTAATTTGAGCCCAATCAAATTGTAAAGCTCAGCAGAGCCGGCTGAAACGTTTAGCGACGGAAGCAATGTGTGCTGGACCATCCGTTGCCGTCAGTCTTCGGAACGGAGTAGTGTGCTACAAGCTTAAGTGTTACGGGTTCAGAGAAAAAGAAACATGAACATCCGTGTATTTCTTTTCCTCGCTGTGCTAAAGCAGTTGACTAAAATTTCTGTTTCTTTAACCAACAATTTAGCTGCAATTTTCAGTGCGGCGTGTAGCGGACGTGTCTATTTTCTTCGTTTCGTGCAGATGTCAATGCATCGATGCAGAAACAAATGTGTGTAGTGACTCACCCTGCCTCAGCTCCTACCAACGTCAATACTCGATTCCCTTGAGCTGAGCTTGGATGACGATCTTAAGTGTGCCCTGTTTCTATTCTTGCATTCACTGGCTGTATTGTTACACTATATAATGTATCGTGAGATCACCCAACTGTAAAGCTCGTGCATTGCCTAGCCAACCTATTGTTAGCACTATTAGGTAATCACAATATGCATTCCAAGCCCCCCATTCCATCCCTGTCCTCCATCACTGTAAGTAACATTTGGCCAACTTAACTGGAAATTATTATTACTAGCTGTACCCCGGCGTAACATACGCTGGTCTAGTCTTACCCCTATTGTGTGGTCTCAATATCTCCATCCCTGCTCCCCCTCCCTTTGAACCTCTGCTGATTTGTGTTATGGAAGTAAATGTCTATTTTCAATGGAGGACGTTTCTCCGTTCTGATACCAAGCCCAACAACGGTCGTGCATGCAGTGATTGTTACTCAACCAACTTTGAAACTCTTCAAATCGGCTCTAAGAGCTAACATTATTAAAGCAATATATGTCGATTGTTACAGGCCACACCCGTTTGTTTGACATTGTCGGTCGCTCGCTCTCTTCCATTGTAGTGCATAATTCATAATGATGAATTTGCTTGCCCAACCTAAGCGTATTATATATATAGATTATTATTCCTCCCCTATTTTCCCAGTCCTCCCCACTTAAGTCATCATGTCCTAAGTATTCATTTATCACCATCCATCTCATTAATAATTATTTATAGCTTGTTTGGTAAAGTCGTGTCAGCTGAGCTTATGTACAAAATCTTACATTGACCGTCAAATATAGAACCCAACCAAATATGACTGTTTAATAATAAAATGTTCACTTCCTGATTGAGTAAATGCCTACAAACAGCAAAAGGAAGACATGGAATTTAATTTTCGGCAAATTATTGCTAGCCTTGGTCACAATATTGAGTTTTCTACATTACACCAACCCCATACATTAGCTATTTCCTTTCCTGTTAGGGTCGCCCGCTCCCAAATCTCTACATGTGGTGCTAGCACTAAAGCAAGAACACGACGGCTGCTTTAGTCCAGGCCACTTTAGCGGGGAAAAAAGGCATTTTTAAGCATGCGAGAAGCATTTTGTATAACAATTTTCTGGCGTAATATGCATTGATTACAGCAAGATTGTAAAAAAAAAAAAAAAAAAAAAAAAAACCCCCCCCCCTTCTTATCCCCCCCCCCCCCCCCTTTTTCCTCGCCCCCCCCCCCCCCCCCCCCCCCCCCCCCGGGGGGGGGGGGAGGAATCGAAATACCTTAAAAACACCCGATGCCAAATTGTTATTCGAAATGCTTCTCACAGTGCATTATTCTGAAAATTGGCCTATATGTATAGTCAGCTTCCCGCCGACAGTCTATGAGTAAAGGGACCGTATTTTTGTAGTGCTAGTGGATTTATCTGAAACCGCAAAGCTGCGGTAGACAAAGTAATTAATGCGCAGCTAAACAATTCTATTTATTTATTTCGATTGCCATTAAAGCCTTCACGATAACGTTTTTTTTTTCAGCGAGTTGAAGTATTACGGCAATCGCACGGAGGTGGCAGCGGCCATTTTTCTTTGCAGCCTGTTTGGTAGCTCTCTGTTGACTAATCCACCGGGGGCTGCCTCTTTTAGTCGTCTAAGCGCCAGTGACGTACGCGTGACGTAGGCATTTAGCAAACTTCTGCATCTACTGCAGTGTTGCAATCGGAGGAAACGCATGGGTATATGCGCAATTTGGCCCACAGAAGAGCACGGGGCCGCTGACCTACCTTAAATCCATGGCTCCCTAGGTGCAATACCTAGAATTTTCAATTAAAAGGGATATTCCTCTTCTAAACCTAGCCTAACCCTATTATAACAACTAGCCATGTCATTAAGCTTAGCTCACTCCATTGGCGTCGAGCCATGCTTAATGTAATGTCTTTGATTCCAAAAGCATCGCAAAATCGATGTACTGTTCATTTCGACGCAAAGTAATTGCACTTGTTGCTCACAGTTCGTTCATCACATTCCTCAGCACCGTCTGCATTTCACCTACATTGCTCAAAACATACGATTTGTTTTTTTTGTTTGCACGTTTGTACGTGTTCTTCTCCAGAAGTAATCCCCTACGAAGGTGAGAGATGAAAGATTGAGCGAGCACAGCGAAATAAACATTGAAAAAGGTTTAGTTTACGTGGAAGTCGGTCGCTTTGCTCGCTCAATCCACGCACCTCCGTGCTTCAGAAACGCTAATGTTTGACACCCATTTAATATGGGTCTGATTTTTCCAAGCATCAAGTCAGTTGTTATAAAACCAAGATTATAGATTTATAGGTGGTATATTGCCAAACACGTCATTTTAGGTCATCTTTTACGTGCGTCCTTTTCGAGATCTTCTCAGTACGACGTAACTAATAGCTTCAAGATGGTTTGTTTGTCACGAATTTTAACCCGTGCATGAACAAACTATGACGTCATGAACAAACATTATAAGGTAAAAAAAACTTTGACGTCATTTTTACAGGTTTTTTCACGAATTTGAGGGCCTGAAATCAAGTTACAGTGATGAAATAGGCCTAACCGAAGCGCGATAAATTCTCTTCCATTTGGTCCTACTCCCATCTTTGTAGGTGCCTTGGTTCCAGAGGAGTAGAGGTACACGCACGCACACACACACATCACACGTCTTTAATGATTCGATAACACTTTATTTTCCACCACTGACAGCTCGCCTTGTTTAATAGATAGACTAAACCATGAGCAGTGGCTGTTTGTCGTGACGTCACCATGAGTTAGCCAATGACGAACGTCGAGAACAACGGCTGTTTGGCCGTCTGATTGGACTAGCCCAGTCAAGTGATATGCACGTCACAGCAAACAGCCATGGCGCGTGGTATAATGTCTTTAAGTAAAAAATTCCGGCGTAAAAGGAATTCCGTCAAACAGTGTTTGTCTAATAATTTCCTTAAGCTGTACTCGGAAGGAGCCGAGAACGCCTCCTCACTCAGCGAATTCCAAGTTAAAATCACCCTAACACAGAAGAAATACTTCCTGCAGTTTTATTTGAATTTTGGAATTATTAACTTGAATGTGTGACCCCACTGGTATATGTAGTAGTACATACCTGAAAAATGGGGTATCAAAATGGTAATATACTATGAAAAATTTTGAAAGTTAGGATTAGACCGGCTTTTAATCTGCGAAATTTAAGAGAATCAAGTTTAAGGAATTTAAGTTGTTGATGGTATTGTAAATTTCGCAGACCTGCCAGGTCTTTATGAACCTCCGCTGAACTGATTCAACCCGATCAATGTCCTTCCATAGTTACGGGGACCAGAACTGACTCGCGTATTCGAGTATAGGGCGTACATGAACCTTGCATAGGACGGCTTTATTTTAGCCTAATTTAACTGGAAGCCCAATTATTTCTTAATAAGTTAGAGAGATTCACTAATCGAAAATCAGCCGTACTAATACGGGAGCAAGCCAAATTCTAAACATTGTCAAACAAATTGGCTCCGTATCGAACGTAACTCTACATGAAAAATAAAACATCTTCATCGTTGAAATTGTGATTATTACGGCTGTAATGGAACTTAATTTACAAAAGAATGGAAAAGGTAAAATTAGTAAAAAAAAAATTGGTCTCCTTGCCAACTGCACGGAGCTCCCCAACAACCGTTTCCCCCGCAACAAATTCGATATTATGGGGCTAATTTTACTCCGCGCTGCCAGGGCGTTCATTTAAAACCAAAGCAGGTACTTGGAAAGCGTTTTTGTCAAGCGTCCAAGAAATTAGGCGCCTTCCTAAAACTCCATGAAGGAAAGGAAAAAGGTAAGACACGAAAATTGAGCTATTTTTACGCCAGATTTGTCAAAATCGTTTACCACCAAAAGCTACAAAACTTCTGGCTAAATCCGCGAGCATGGCTGGCTATTAACTGAGATTGAGGTGTGCCTTGTGTTTAGCGTGGCTGTGAAACCTTAAGCTCTCTAGAAGGTGCACTGTTCGCTTCAGTGGTAGAGAAGATGGTTTGAAGACATTTTAGTTCATCCAGAGAGTTGAAAAACGCAGAAGTCGCATCTATAGTATTCCCACCATAATACTGATATCAATTTCCCTGAGTTTTCCAGGTTTCCCAGAGTAGATGAAATCATTTTCCAGGCTATTTACCCTAATTTTAGGAACGAATTTTTTTCGCACATTTTCTACCAGTTTGGGTTAAAAAGGCTGAAGCTTTTAGATGAGAAATACATTATTTAAAATCTTAATTTTTTCCCTGAGTTTTCCAGGTTTTTTTTGTAAAAAAAAATCAGAGAATTTCCAGAGTTTTCCTTGAGTTTCAAACGTAGTTTAAATTCCCCGAGTTTTCCAGGTTGGTGGGAATCTTGAGTTCTAGGGCATCCAATTCCAGAATGCCGACCATTTTTTAATCCCGAAAATCCGGGGATTATATAGCTGCCTAAATCTCGGAATTTTCGGGATCAAAAACGGGCTAAATTCATGTAAAAATACGTTATAAATTTATTCTTATTTCGTGAATTCAAAGAATATACAAAGTAAATTATAAAATTACATATTAAGAGAAAGGAAAAAAAATACAGTGATGAATAACATCGCTTTCTCTCTTCTCTCGTCGAAAACGAGTGTAACTATTAAAAACAGCGTCTAAATTTTAGGATGGGGTTGGAATTGAAAACTTGTTCACTGGCCTTTCAACTCTATCAAAGGAAATGGATAGACATTTGTGTGTTGAATTAGCTTTTTATTTTGCTTACTTTGCCGTCATAAAGTGAAGTAAAGTTAACACGTAAAAACATTTAAAAAAAACATATTAAAAGAACTTTTGTTTATTAGCCTTCTTACTGTAGCTTCGTGGGTCATCATTTAAATAAATGGTTCGTTAATGCCCGCTTTGATAGCTCTCACAGACGCTATTGCATCTCCCTTTCCTGCCCGCTTATAACTTTTTTTTTTACACGGACCTTCCAGATCCCAAGAAAATGGCGATTTTCAGTTTTTCGCATTTTTTTTTCCAAATTTCGTGCCTGGCTCGCGCTGTCGCCCTCGCTGCGGCTTATTATTTGTGTGCGTGTTAAATATGTATAACTATAAGATGATAGTTATGTTGTTTGTTTGTTTGCGGGTCCGCAGTGGGTTCTCGATAAACCTTATTCTGTTGAAGTCCGCAGGCCTGGGCGACAGGGCGGTAGTGTTTAATTTGTAAGGACCTTCGACGATAACTGGCCGATGTAGTGACGTCACAGTATTTTCATGTCAACAAGAAAGGACAACAGTGCTCCACAAAACCGGCCATATCTGCCCTAGTACTACTACCTATGTACTACGTTTCCTTTTAGCCGTGTCATTACGTCTTAGCGGTAGGACTTCAGTCTTTGGTTTCAGAGATAGGGCTCACGTCCATATCCCTTTTTTCCCGGTTACCCCAATACCCAGCTACCCCGTAATATACCCATGCACGGGTAGCTGTGAGCGATGTGGTGTCAGATTCCATAGGCGTCTTGGTCCCAACTGTACATCTCTGGCTTCGTACGGGCCTGGGTTCGATCCTGGAGAAGGGAAGTCCAAATGTATGGGTTTTCCCCCGGTCGTTTCCCTCCCGGTGCACGAGGGTTTCCGCCGGGTACTCCGGTTTCATCCTTCATGTGGCAAAAAGCATGTTCTGATGGTGGTATCTTTCACTTAACAGCCTCCGCTTGGGCCTTCAAAAAGCTCTGAGGTTGCTGGCCGATACCTTCTATTCCTATTCCCCAATCTGGTAGTGTGACATTTAAGTCCAAAAGGCAACGCAAATAGGTTTGCATCCGTATTTATTTAAAGCTATAACTAGCTCAAAAATGTAAAAGATAGCTTTCTCTGAGGCACGAATTGAGAAAAGCCACAATTCAAACTCCTGGCGCCCTCTAGGAGCTATCGGGTGAACTGGTACTTTTCTCCCTGGTAAGTTTTTGCAGAGGTTCGTGCACTCCCAGCTCTCTAATTCAGTCCAATCTTTCCCAACACTACGCTAAACGCTAATTTCACAATTATTTCTCAGGCCAAATCTGCGATCCCAATGCCACTGAGATCCTAACTTTTTATTACTGTTTCAGTTTAATGTGACTTACGTTTATTAACAGGGCTAACTGACTGGAATAAGAAGATCACATTAAGTTGAGTGCTTCCATCAAAGTTGACTGATTAAAATCTACTAAAATGAAAGCAATCTTCTTTTTTTTTTCTATTTCGTCTCGAAGGTGAGGGAAGCTTTTAGGCTAATGGGTCTGACGTAGAGATTGAATACAATTTAAAGCTATTTTTGTTTGTAGCCTACAGCTCATGTGTCTGTGCGTTTGAACTTTGCGGTAGTTCGAATTTTTTTTTTTTACCAAAATCACCTGTCCTTACAGCCTAATGCTAATTTCGTAAGGAAGTCGATCAAAGAACTGTACGTTACTTACTGAGTGCCAGAAATGATCATCAATGATTAGCATTTTCAAAGTATAGGTTCATTTTAGGTGTAAGTTTAACTCTTTAAATAAAGTGTTAAACTATAATACGGCATAACGAATTTGGCAGACGATGCATGAAATATTATTTGCCAAATAATTTTAATACCACTCAGAGGGAGTTAATTAGAGCTATACAAAAAAAAATTAAAGTTAAATTAACTTGTGATTAACTTTGTATACAGGTGGTGACTTCCATGACTTTTTGTGTTACTGACGGGTAGGATTGTGCCTGTGTTTATAGCTTGTTCCTTCAGTTGTGTAAAACATACCTTCTGGATTGTATTTTGTTCTTGAAAATGCCAGTGTTAAAGGCTGCTGTATACTATAAGTCTGAGCTGCAGCTCCGGCACTGATCATTAAACTATCTCCGGTATCGAATAGTGCTGAAAGCCTTACGTTTGAGGCAAAAACACGATTTAGCTTGCATCTCCACAAACCAGCAGTTGCTCGCCAATCAACGTTTTTTCCCAATCTCAACATTGTTCAACCACGTTTGCGACCTTCCTCTTTCTTCCTTTTGGCACCGACTAGCTGTGTAACCTCCTGGTTCTAAATTAGAACTTCTAATGCTGCCAAGGTTACCGGTTCTACACCTTGAAATGTACAGTTCCGGTAAAAAAAAAAAAAAAAAAAACGCCTTCGTTATACGGAAGAAGTTGCGGATTAATGTATGCGACTCTGAACGAAAATGTTGATATCTCGAAAACTACTGGAGAGAATTGAATGAAACAAAAACTGGATTGCTTATTACGCTATCAGCTATATTTCTGTACGTATTACATGTAATGGTAAGTAGCCAAATATAATTGGCCGAGCGAGCAGCACGAGTTGATAAGTAATAATATATCTCATAAATTGCTGGATAGAATTGAATAAAACAAAAACTGGAATAATTGTTATGATATATGTTATATTTCTATACGTTTGACATGCAATATTCAGTTGAAAACTGTAATATACAATTCAGTCTTTGTTTCATGAAAATCCTTCCGCTAGTTTTCGAGATATCATTAGATATCATTAAGTTTTTCTCGCTCGGCCAATTATTTTCAGTCATTTAAGTAGTATTTAATAACGGTAGAAATACAGTAGACAATCTAATAAGCAGTTCTGTTTTTTGTTTCATGAAAATCCGTCCAGTAAGTTTTTGAGATAACTGAATTTCTTCATGGTTGTTATTACGACCCTCGATATAACGAAAAAGGGCGATTTTTTTGACCGAAACTGTACGTGTTGGCCTCGTGCTGGTTTGGCTGGCAGGAAGCACCGTCTTGTTTCGTATAGATTGGCTTCCCTGCGTTACCTGAGCGTAACTCTGCCAAGCCAACCGTGGTTCTACTGAAAGGGATGGGTCGTGCGTTGGGCGGTACGTTCGCCGGGCTACCAGTAACCATTACTCACCCGTGCTCCATCCCTCACCGATCTTCGCAGGGAGTCGAAACTTAGACCCTGGCGATGCTGTCGGTAGTCTGGGTACATATTTGACATATTGTACCTTATTTTTTCAGAATCTGAAGCGTCCGGCGTAATCTATAGAGCAGTGACATTTGCCGCCGTATTGGCACCAGTATGGGTTTTGGAGGGCATAACTACAAGGTGCACTACATAAATATGGAGGGGAAAACAACGGAAGAGCGGATTTCTTAGGCTTAAAATAACGTTGTTTTCCCCAACAACAAAAAGTCGCACGTTTTAGGTCTCAGAAATCACTCTTCACAGCATCGGCTTCAGTATGACGCCCTTCTGTTTCTCTCTGCAGTGCCCCTTGCAGCTAACCCATTAAGGTTCCACCATCGAGTTATACATAATAATACTACGTCGTGTCACTGCTCTATAGAAATACCCACAGATTGCTTGGGCGTAGCTAGAAAAGGGTTCTTCAGGAGCCTGCGTCCTTTGTTCAAGTTCACGTTTGATTTCTTCAAATTTGGGCTTTCAAACTCCAACTTAAAAAATCTGCCTCAAGTGCTTCCCAAGTACAAATCTGTCGGAAAACCTTCAACCATCCTTCAGCCACCTTGCAGGGCTAGGGGAATGACCATCTTCAACACGTGGCTTCATCTCTTGTTTGTTCTTTTGTGATTTTATTGCCTTGTTTGTCTCGTACTCTTGCTATTTCGTTTTCTGATGTTGCGTTAGTTTGAATTACTTTTTTTTTTCGTGTGGTAGCAACACACCGGGGAAAAAATGGGGATACGGTAAGAATTAAAAAAAAAAAAGTGACCGACTAAAAATGGCTGTTGAATTCGATACAAACTGTCAAAAAATTTGTTTTTAACACCAGACGAATTACGTTTTCAATTTTTTCTTAATTTTCGATTCCTGGAGACCAGAGTTGGCTGGTTTTTGCCACCATGTGGTTAAATCCGGTTTTTACCGTCCCATGGATTTTGTCCCTGTTTTTTTCCTATGTTTTTGCCATGTTTTTACCCCTTTGGCCAAAAATATGGCAAAAATCAACTTGAAAGTCAAATTAAAAAAAAAAAAGTGTGTCCTACAATAGTCAAATTTTGGCAAATTATAAAAGCTTCCCTTGAAAACGTCACGTCCTTTACTTAAAAAATTTATATTTCACTTCTTCCCTACCGTATCATACGCTTATTTCTACAGGAGAAGATATTCTTCTGACAATATCTATGCAAATTTATGTAACTGACTGTCGAAAATGAGCACAGATATTGTGAGAAGAATAAATTTTACTGTGAAAATATGCGTATGAAGCGGCTAGCTGGATTTTACCAGATTTTGCCGGTAATAACCCGTAAAAAACGGTAAAAACCATGTTTTTGCCACTGTTCCGGTAAAAAGCGGGTTTTTGCCGGCAAAAACCCAACTCTGCTGGAGCCATCTCTACACCAGGCCGTTCGCAGAACAACACGTTAGCGAACGCAATTTCTAACAACTCTTTGGGCGTTCGCCTTGGAAATCAGTTTAACCATCCGTAAAACACTTTGAATGAGCTTTGATGTTGCCTTTTCCTAATCCCTGTAAACTTTCATACTTAACTTACTTTCCAGGAATCCTCACGGGAATTATTCCAGGCGGAAAGCATCTGAGCCCTAAGCTATCCGCTAAACGCACCACGGCGCACCTATCAAGGACCGTTCATTACTGACGATTACGCACTCTGGTTCTAATCTACGTACGCTACATTGATTTCAATTGCCATCATTTTGCGAATGGCCCGTGATGATGAGGCACAAATTACGTAGAAAATTCAACGGCGGAAAAAGAAGTTACCTCGTTACGAATTAAGACGGCGCGAAAGAAGGATGGTCGTGTCTGATGGCAACGGGAACGACTTACTTGCAGCGTCAAATAATTGATGCTGCAATTCGTGTTTAAATGCAAATTGTTTGGCGTCAAATCCGGGAAATTTAAATCCGAACGGATGCGTTTTTTTAGTACCGTTTGGCTGACGGTGAAAAAGTGGCGGATTTTGAGTTTTGTCTTCTTTCATCGTCTCAGTCGGCTCTGTTTCTAACAGGCGAAAGGCTGTCATGAGATTCGTACGCATGCGCAGACTTTCGTTGGGTGTGTGTGTGTGTGTGGGGGGGGGGGGGGGGAGACGGGCACCATCGGAAAAATGGCAAAGAACACTGAAAAAATTGTGAGAGCTTCATTAGAAGATATCTACATTATAATCCTGGATGCAGGCTAAAAGGAAGGATAAAGCAAAAGGGAAGGCTAAAAGGAAAACCACTTCTCCCCTCCTGACTCCGCATTGAAAATGCACTCTCCCACTCTACGTGCATGGAAACAGGAGGCAGGTATGAGTGGTCGATCAACTCAATAAAGATTCAATCTGACAGAGTCGTCGGGCCGAACAATCGCTTCTCCCCTCCTCGCGCCCGCGTTGCAAATGCGCTCTCCCAATCTACCTGCATTGAAAGAGGAGGCAGGCATGAGTAGGCGATCAATCCTACAAAGTCGTCGGGAACAGGGCCGGGATAATGTGCACGGGCTTCCTCTAGTAAATTAAATAAAGTCAGGTTGCTAGCGGGGCTGGAGGGGGGGGGGGGGGAAGCAGTATGCAACATCGTGTCTAGAAGCACGCTAGCCCATCAAGTTCAGAGTATTGGCTTTCCATGGCGTCCTATTGTTGGCGTGTGATTGTTGTTGTTCAAATCAGGACATTATCAGTGTTTAGGCGAAGGCTAGCTGGTACTGCTTCTCTTGCCAGAGACATTAAACTGCCGTTTTCTGGTATTGAATACGAAATATTAATTAATACTATTAATGCTATTTTACTGTTTGGTATTGAGACTAAATAAAAGCTTTGGAAATTATATAGATCGGGGAGGGGGAGGAGGGGTTACTGAATAGACAACAGAAAGTCCAATTTCTGAGCTGCGCATAAAAGATTTCAATACGAAAAAGGTATCTCAACAACGTCGATTTCATGCTAATATTACTACTACTACTAAATCCGTGAAGGGTTACCGCTCCTTGAATAAAAAAAAAAGAGAAAAAAATAATCTAAATAGGCCTAAACAAAACTAAACTAACTTATCGTATGCACATGTTTCTGTGTTACCATCAAATGTAACACAACGGGCACTTTATTGGAAGTAATTAACCAGTGATCATTTATTATACCAAACTGACGATTTTCTTTAGGATATTCAAGAAATGATTTATAATTATATTTTCATAAGAAGCTCACAATCAATACTTACACTAAAGCAAAACCATAAAACCAAAAGGGGCGATATCATAAAAAAAACCCATAAGGGTAAAGGGACCCATCAAGTTTTCGCCATCAAAAGTAGTGATATCAGAGCCAAAAATGGCTGCCACCAAGTTTTCCGTCCCAACCTTGATCACTCAATCTTAACTGACACCTCAGTTAAGCTTTAGTGATCACGGTTCGGACCACAAACTTGGTGGTAGCCATTTTGGCTCTGATATCTACCTTCTTACACGGCGAAAACTTGATGGGGCCGTTTACCCTTATGGGGTTTTTCTATGATTAATCTTGACCAAGCAAAGAAATACAAGCCAGTGTGACTTTTGTCACCTTTTTTTCTCTCTTTCAGGTGGATGTAGGAGAAAAACTGTAGCTCTCCTGCTTTCACAGTTTTGACGGGATGGGGAGGAGGGGGGGGGGGGAGACAAAGTAAAAAGTATATAACTTAGGGTTTTGCGAAGGAAGTGTAATAAAATGATGAGTTGCACCGGCTAGCACGCAGCATTTTAGCCTCAGAGATGAGTGGTCACTGGTCAACAATTGGATATCTTATGAATGCACCACGGTTTCCATTACTCGTTAAACTTCACAGCTTGCTCTGTTACCAGATTTTCACAGAATTACTTACGTACGCTTAGCTTGTTTCTTTGAAAATATGTTTCTTTGAAAACATGTTTCTTTGAAAACCTTTGTACAGTGCCTTCCATCTAGGATAACGTATGGTAAACTGTGTTTTACCGGAAAAGCAGATTCACTATTTAAGGGGTTGCAGTTGTGATACCTCCGCTTCGAGATCTTGGTTGCCGCCATTAAACCTGGTGAGCAAATTCACTCCTGGGGAAAATTTCTTGGCTCGACATGTTTCAGAACTAAACCCTCATTCCGACGATTAGGGTGAAACACGCACGGCTTATTTAACTGCGATACTGTTTGCAAAATTTATCCTAGCACAGACAAAACTTTGACCAACTATTCCAATAGCGATTTATTTTTTAGAAATTGATGTTTGCATCTATTTTACTGCGTTTTAAGCTAAAAACCGTTCATTCGTTTATTGGCCAGGTTTTGTATCATTTCATTCATTCCAAATAGTCATTGCGTGGCGGCCATGTTGGATTTCTCCCGGACGTAGTGATGGATTGTGGGATTGGCCTTCTTTGAAATCTCATTCAGATGAGGACAGGAAATTAGGTAACTTTAACTTAACTTTATTTAACAGTCAAACCGTCCTAAAGGAATCACATGGCAGTAAAGTAGAAAAGGTGTACCAATTAGTGGAAAAATTGTTAAGAATACGATGTTACGGCAATTTACAAGCTAAGACAAATAAACTCATGTACCTTGGTTGCTCTTCTGCTTGAAATTCATGAAATTAAACCTCCGGAGGCTTTGTTTTGTCGTCGAGTGAACAAAGAGGTACGTAGCATGAAGCCATTGTTGTTAAAGTTTAATGATTTGGTGTTAATGCGGTGTTTTAAGCTTAAAATCCGCCAATCGCGTGTCCGCACGTACCATTTCATAGTTCAGTCCGCATGCTCGAGCAGTTCATTTTTGGGGTGTATGTAGCGCGACTGGTGGCAGAATCGGTGGATAACTGGACGACGCGTCGAATTTCTAACCTTAAGCCTTTACATCCAGGTAACGTTGAACGGTTAACGATATTAATGTCGCTAGATGGCGCCAAAGTATTTTCTTTATAGTCTACCGTGGCGCCATCAAATGCCGTTAATATTTGTAGCTTGTTTCCAGGTGCACGAGTTCGAACCAAAGTTTTACTCAATAATTCAGAAGTCACGAGGCTTGTTTGTGGTGTTAAACTAAACCATGCGCAATGGCTGTTTGCCGTGACGTCACCATGAGTTAGCCAATGACGAACGAGAACGACGGCTGCTTGGCCGTCTAATTGGACTAGCCCAGTCATGTGATATGCATGTCACAGCAAACAGCCATGGCGCGTGGTATAGATATCTCTCGATGGCGCGTGATGCTCCAAACGTTTGTTTGGTGACAACCCGCCTTTAAATTTACTCCATCCAAAATCCTCAAATACTGCTGCTTCACTTCTACGAAATCCGCATCTTAACAGATGCAGTTGTGCCATTTCTTCGGCGTTCGTTGCTATACCAGATTCCATTTTATGATCAATTTCAACTCAGAATTTCTCTTTAGGCACGTCAAATCATTTTGATTGTCGCGGACATATGTAATTTTCATGAAGCCTCCTCGCAGACTTGTCCCTTTATACCCTAAAGCTTGCATTTTTT